>NJDC01002735.1:431858-522262 GCA_002245475.1 Calephelis virginiensis | reverse complement strand
AGCTGTTTTCATGATTCGAGTTTACAATCTACGATTTTGATAAAAATGTATTAGGTTCTGCAGTACCGCTTATTTAAAGTTGAACGTGGGCCATCCTATTTTGCGTAAAATAGGAAATAGAATAGAAATTAGAACGACGTCTTACTACGTTTTTACGTCAAACTTTTGTTCTAGTTTTTTTTCTGAAAGTCGACATTTTTCGATTTATTAGCTTTAAATTCATTTATGCATTTAATAAAACAGGAATAAAACTACACACACGTGATATTATTTTTTAAATTAATGATCGCTACGTATTGTATACTGAATATTATGTGACCCAAACGAGTATTTGAAAAAAATAACGGTTCACCTGTTTCTCTATTCGCTTTTTTTTGTAAAAACTGAACTGTTTTTTACCAAATGTTGTGTACATACAGTCCGGGTTAACATTTCGGATACCTTTTTAAGTAGAAAAATCTTTCATTTCCATCACTAAACACGAAAAGTTTCTATAACGTGTTGACGAAGTCGCGGGTAACAGCTAATACTCCATTATCCATATCCAAACAAACTTTAAATATTCAAATTTCTCGAATGTCTAGAAAACTATGAATTTTATCCAAAGCCTTGTATAAAAAACTAAATGTATGTTGAAAAACAAATAAAATAATTGGTTTACAATGTTTATACACGTATATAGGTACCATTATTAACATTACCTACACTACCATGCATTTGACACACACAAACAAATATATTGATGATAACGATAAAAGATCACAGATGGCGCACAATACAGTTTGGAAACAAAGTAGTTGGTCTTGAGAAATGAAGATGGCGTTCTTATCAACAAGATGTTAAAATGTATTATGGTCGAATTTCGACCAATGGGTGACCACTAGTTAATATTAAATCGTTTTTAATTTTTCTCTATAGTTTTGAAGTCGTTTTTTATAAACGTATTTATTTTTATTTCATACTTTTTAGTTTTGCTGATATGATTTAAAGGTGAAAGTAGATAAAAAATGATCATAAAATAAAAACTAATGGTAGGTTCAACCACTGATTGCCTTAATAAAAATTTTATGAGACCCATTTGAAAATATCCTGCGTCAAACATAAAAAGAATTACGTAAACCGGTTCAGAATCCTCGGAGAAATCATACATACATAAAAAAATATAACAGCGGAAATAAGAACCTCCTTTTTTTCAACTTGGTTGAAATACGGATTATTTGAGTAATTTATGAAAAACTGTGATAAAAAAGCTAATGTTTTGAAAATTTCACTACTGGATAAGTTGGAAGATATTAAGTGTTAACCGAGCAATATTGCGGTACATATATTTTTACTGGTAATTAATAGTTAGAAGGCTGGAGTAATATAGGCTACTTTTTATCCTGATATCTAAACGGGTTCCCACGGGAGAACTTTTATACGCAACTACCTAGCAGGTATAGTCTCGTCTGTAATATAAAGGTTTGCTGCCGAGGCAATACCAGCTTTTAAAGTATTGTTATCTACTTGAAAATTGCTTTTACAGCTCTCAACAAAAACAGTTAGGAAAGGTTGTTCCATAATCTAATGGCACGCACGAGAGATACTATTTAGATCACGTTTCTAAAGTCAGCTTTACGCTTTGACTGAACAAAAATGCTTTTTTAGCTGTTCTAAATATTTTCACTATATAATATATATTTTTTTTATGATATTGGTAGGCAAATAGGCAGACGGATTTCCTGATGGTAATAAATTCACTCCACCTAGAGACACGAAAGGTGGTAATGGCGCATTGCCAACCTGAGGCCGGGATGTTAGACCTTGAGCAAAAGTAAGTTTGCCGGCTACCTTACCCTCCAAACCGGAACACCTCATGACGTTATGGTGGCAGGAATACGGAAGGCGGTGGTACCAATCCGGGTGAGTTGCTGCGAAACTCTACCACCTAGTCAAATGTCACGGTGTTAGGACAGTAAGCCTATGCTCGCCTTTTACGAGCCTGGCAGGCCTGCCTGGCAGGAAGGCAGATGGTCGATTCTGCAAGGGAGCCCGGACCAACACGGGGCAATAAAAAAACAAACAAAAACAAAATAAGCAAAGTCGAGTCCTCTGTCCCTTTGTCCTTTTGTATGCCTAAATATTTAAAACTACGCAACGGATTCTGATGAGGTATTTTTTAATACATAAAGTGATTGAAGAGGAAGGTTTATAATATCTATATTTTATAACCGTACAAAGCCGGGGCTTGTAATAGTATATTTATAATAGTCATACTCATAGATCCGGCTAATCTTTGCTGTAGTTAACAGATTGATATTTAACATTGCAAATAATTTGCAATAAAATAATATCGTAATTAGAAATTGCGATATAAGCTATTCTATCTTTCAAGTTGGATTAAACTGCACGCGGTTTGCAAATTTGTACCGCCCAGGTTTCGCACGGTTATGAAATATACATATAAAACTCTTCAATCACTTTACCTATTAAAAAAATCGCATCAAAATCCGTTGCGTAGTTTTAAAGATTTAAGCATACAAAAGGACATAGGGACAGAGGAAGCGACTTTGTCTTACACTATGTAGTAAAGACGAGCTATAGAAGCGACAGACGTTGTTATACCTTATCTATATATATTGAATTAAATTAAATTTACAATTTTTTTTAAACCTTCTCCTGACATAAAATATAAAAAAGTAGAGAAAGTGGTCGCTCCTTTTTCGCTTGATTTGATCATTCAGGGAAAAAGATATTTATTTTTATATACATGATCATATTTATGTTACCTAGTCGCCTCCCGGGCCTACTGGTCCGACATCGGACTTAACTTCTTAAGGTTCCAGGTTAGATCTTCAGAGCGGGCGACAAAAAAAGAAAATGCATTTCAATATTTTAATAAAAAAACGTTGCCTAGGATTGGATATGTGTCCGGTTGTCCATAGGCTTGCCACATCTAACATGGTAGAATTTGGTGTCTTCGCCAAGTCACGTACCCTGGTTGTTCACCTGCCAACCTTTTCGGGGATATAGGCGTAAAGATACTTTTATGTTGCATTGTTTTTACAATAAGAAGACCGTCAACTAAGTACTACGCTATTAATGATATACAATACACATTAACAAAGCTAAGTATGTAAGGAAAAAATATAATATGATATACTTTATAGCTTATTGAATGTAAGTATGCGTACTTGCGGTACTTGGCAGTTGCATATTAAATAAAAACCCTTTTTTTGTACACAAGAAAAGTTCGCCTATAATATTACAAAAAAAATTGTGTTATGGAATAGTACAAGTGTTACTCAAGACCTTATTTTTTTTAAGTTTTACTCTGCTGCAAGGAAGAGTTGTCTTTTTCATGTATTTTTTTTGTTTCTACGCAAGGTCCTTTCAGCATCATTGTTTTTTAAAGCAATCATTTGGATATCAAATTAAAGGACTCATCATGAGTCTAAAAAAAATACATTTATTATACTAACAATACTAAGTCACCTCTTCGTACTTTTTTATCCTCTGATGGAAAACGTGGGTTGTTATAAATTTAACGTGTCTGTGTGTGAGCGAGTGTCCAGACACACACTCATAACTGGGTCATCATAACTTTTGAACGGATGTTTATATATATAAATATATTAGGACAAGCTACACAAATTGAATCTAACCCCAAAGTAAGCAAATTATATGCTTGTGTTATGTGTGTTAGTCAACGATACTAATACGTAGAAATACTTGAATAGGTACCAGAATAAATTTAATAAACACTTAGACCCGGAAATGCAGACATCTAAATGTCATACAAAAGCCTGTCCCCGTCGGGAATCGAACCCGAGCCTAGCGCTTGGTCGATGTAGTTAGGCGTGTACTCTAGCCACTCGACCAACGAGGCGGTCGATGTTTGATGTATGATGTTTGAAAATATCATACAGATGATTCTTAGATAAATTACATAAAAAATATTTTGAGGATTCAATAAAAATGTTTAATTAGAGGATTGTACTTTTTTAATCCTGCTTTTATATACATTACATACTTTTATTACATTTAGCATGAGTTTAGATATCTTTGTTTTATGAAGCCCTACCTTAGTTTTTGCCTTCACCCAAAGGTTGTCTAACAGAGATCGCTCTGAAGGGATAAGACCGCCTTTGTGTACCAAGTTAAATATTATAAGTAAAATAGTGTGTATTATTTTCAAATTTTGGGGCATAATAAAGTGTATTCATTAATTCATTCATTTATTCATACTTTAGAATAAAACTTCTAAAAACAACCTCGACTCTTAATAACTTACCAAATATCAGAAGATAAATAAGACGTTCCCGCTGATATATTAAGTTTGGATTCCACACTCCCTATGATAAATAGAGACTTCGCGGGGAAATTTATGCCCGACTTGTCGACGTTAAGAAAGAATGAATGGTAGAACAAGGGATTATTAACATTCACTAGAATATTTTCATGACCAGATTTCCCTTTATCTTGCTGAAAATCTATCTATATACATTATATGATGGTATAGAAGATATTTTAACAATTGGTTTTGAGACAGTTCTTATTTCGATGAAATTTTATCAAAAAATAATTGTATGTTTTTTGCTATGTTTTTAATCGTTAAAGAAAGGTAGAGAAAAAGAAAGATCAGGAAAAACAGATAAAAGGAAAAATAAGTGTCTCGTTGCACAAGTAATTGAAAAAGAAAGTGGAGATTAGAATGATGATAGCTTACAAAGACAGAGTTTTTAAATATAAAAAGAGGAAGAAATAATATTGATAATGTTTAAGATAACATTAAAGTTTTTTTGTTTTTTATTTTTGCGTTATTTTTGTTGATTAAAATACATTTGGAGTCATCACATTTTGTGTTAAGACATAAGTTCAAAAATTACTTACTACTATACTTTTTAAGTATGCTACTATTTACTTAAAATATTTTAAGTAAAACATGTTTAATCTCACTTAGTTAATATGTAGTGTTAGAGATATCTCCGATTGAAAGTAAACGGTAATAATTTATTACAGTTGTTTTTAAATATTTTAGTTAATTAACTGCATTGCTTTTTTTAATGAAACTGTGTGTTATCTTTTAAATAACGTGACAATGGCGAGCACTAACGTTATGATGTTAAGAGAGTGTAAGACGATGTAACTAATTGGAAGGAGTCATTTTAGACCTCGACTATCTAATCTGTCCGATTCAACAAGTGAAATGATCTTGTTATTAAATTTTGCGCAAATATCCTACTAAGAGACGATGGGGTCATCACATCCCTACGCTTTTAAAAAGTGGTATCAGACTAAGATAAGAGCCATAACAATATTTATTCGTAGACACTTTATAAAACCTTACAAAAGTATCGTGATACAGATCTTAACTATAAAATACCAATAATAAATCAGTATCAAAAATAGCGCAGGACTACAAAGTCATAAAAGCTAAATTGTGGAACCCAGAAACCTAGTTTTACTGTCAAGTTTATTACCAGCTTTTCCATAGATATAAATATTCAAGGAGATAAGGTGTTTTATATGTATTTTACAACGAGGAAAGGATACAGTCGATTCCCCGACATGAGTACCCGATTCCACATACATTTTATATGTAGAGCTTAATACTATTTGGGAAAATGAATGCAAGAGGTGGTATAAATTCAACGAATTTATTTTTAAACTAACTTATACCCGTGTTTCACTTACTTAAAAAATGATTACATCTTAAATGTAACTTCTTTCGGCTTTGACTGTTTTTGACATTTAGCTATCGTTTCAAATATTTGACGACAAACAAAACAGTTATTTTTTTATTAATCGATTTCTCCATCATTTCTGTACCAATTTAAAAACTCTTTCTCTATTTGAAAGAACATATTTATAATTATGTTGAATGTAAAAAATATTGAATTTTCGTTTACTTAAATCAGTTATTCCCAAAGTAGTAGGGGTCCCTAGGGATCCACGGGAGACTCGACGGGGATCTACGTTGGGCGTGACGAAAAATGGGGGTCCACAATGAATGTTATTTTAAGTTAGAGCATTTGTGGGGCAATGCTCCTCTAGCTACGGTCATGCGGAGGGTGCATCAAATCCAGCAAATATTTTTATCGTTTTCTATGAAACACATTAGTTTGAGAATCTCTGACTTAAATGATATAATTAGTAAAATCGGTTTTGTGCTGTAACGGTAGACTACAATACTTCCACAACTTCGGTGCTCGACACTATCGTGTTCTAGTTTGAAGGGAATGCATCCTAATACCAAATGCATCAGTTGTAAGATGTAAATGATAAAAATTATTACTGTAAATAACTTTTCGTTATCTTAAGGAAATATACAGTTTCTGACAGACAGCATCGAGGAGATTTTTGCAGATATTTTTTTAAGTAACACAAATTTAGGTTGATGGTATTATCCTTCCATTGTTAAACCCAGATTTGAAGGCAATGGATTCACCGCGAAAGTATGCCTAACATCCCGGCCTCAGGTTGGCAACGCACCATTACCACCTTGGGTGTCTCTAGCTGGCGTGAATTTGTTATCTGTCTGCTTGTTTGCCTTCCAATATCATAAAAAAAATGCTTTTTTTCAATCAAAGAAATAATTTTCAAAATTAATACAGAAATGACAAAGAAATCTATCAAAATACATAAAATAAGTATTTACAAGTAATAAGTAAACAAGTCGGATATATAACATCCTATTTCTTAGAAATCAATTCAATAGACATAAAAACATTTATCCACAAGTTTTGAAGGCAGCGAAAAGTAAGTTTATTTCATACTTTGTAAAACCAAAGACAATACTAATCTCTGGTAAAACTAACACTTACCTAAAAGAGAGCGTCGTTAACGGCCGATACGACTTATGACTATTCGGATCAGCCATAGGTGTTCCCCAAAAGTCATCCGTCAGCAGCTGCTTCAAACTATTACCACCAGTCACGTCAACATTCCCGACTATAGCCGGAATGTCATCGTGAACAAAATCACCATTCAGACTGTTTATGTAACTCAACACCGCTGTAGTGGTCACCATCGTATATATTGCTAGGTCACTTTTATATATACTGTTGGCACTCCTGGGTTCTTCCCGGACGGTTGGTAGACGCCTTTTCATTTTTGGACTATTTTTTGGCGTTTTTATCGCAATTTGCTTGCATTTGCACATTTGTGATGATTGGCGACCTGGAACAAAAATGTTATTGATAATCTTAGTAGTAGTATCTTCACGCATATATCCTCGAAGAAGTTGGTAGAGACACAACCAGGGCACTAACGACTGGCCAAAGACACCAAGTCCCAAGATGCGATAGTGACAAGCCTATCGCCTACGCGCACATGATATCCAATCCCGGGAAACGTTATTTTTATTAGAAAACTGAAAATACATATTTTCTATTTCTTTTTGTTGCCCGACCCGGGATTCGAATCCGGGACCTCATGCAGTCAAGTCCAATAACTAAACCGCTAGACCACAAGTAAATAAAAATTAGTGCTCTAAACATAAAGCTTCAGTTTTAACACTAAAGTTTTGTCATTTATTTTACCAAAATATTTAGTTTATATTTCAAAGCTATTACGCTAAAAGTCAACCATCTCAGGTTATAACTACCTTTATTAGTATTTACAGCGCCACTTGGCCCGAATTTTTTCTAATAAAATATTTAGAGCACGTACCGTGTTTCAGCGATAAGAATAAAATCCATATCGCTGGGTATATTGAAAAATAGTTATTTAGATTAGAGGTTCAGCTGGAATCGGATTACGTCCATACATTTTTGAGGGACGTGAAAACACGGGATAATCTCGGGATGACTAAAAGGAACAGCGATGTTTTATACTGCGGGCGGAAGATTTGAAGGAGGTGGTGAGAAAAAATTATAATATTAATAGATCGGAAAAAATATTTTCGTATAGGTAGGTATATTTAAAGTTGTAGTTATACTTTTTGATTGTTCTTTAATATCCAGCTGATTTTTACACCCGACGAGAAAAGGGTATACTAGTCGACGCGGCGAACTCCGTATCGGTTGACATTAATACCTACTAACAGTTTATATAGATTTGAGCATTGCTTTCTTATTTTACCTGCAATTTTAATAGTTTTTCTTTTCACTCGAACCCTCTCCGATAATATACCAATAACCAATATAACAAACAAAGAATGAGCAAAGTTGGTCTATCTGTTTAGGCGGGATGCGATGTAAATGCGAAAAGGAAATTAATTTTTATTAATACAGATACAGGTGTGTGTGAGTGTGTGTGTGTGTTGTGTGTGTATGAGTGTGTGTAGTTTCTATACCTAGGGTGGTAAGAGACAACTGTAGCCTATCGATGTAGGCACAAGGGCACAATTCCGTGGTATTACCTATAGGTAATGTTGTCCTATTGTGTAGTTCTACCGGCTAGCCTACCTTTCAGACCACAAAATATGACACTGATATTATAGCGTCAGCAATAGGCAGGCGGCAGCAATCAGTCAGTAGTCTTGTTGGTAATACCCCAACCTACTCTCGCCTCTTAGGAGATGTTAGGTAGGGAAGCAGATGGTCTATCCTACACACGACCTTGACCAACATGGGAGGTATGTGTGATGTCGTTTAGTTTTATTTCTTGCAGGCTTGTCTTTATAAGCCGAGTGAAAGTTAGATTGTTCATAGTTTCCAAAAACTTAGACGTAAAATAAGTAAACATATCTTTTTTATTTACTTTTATTATGTCCCTCTTGCTTCCTTTTTCAATTCGTTTTTTCATTGTCGACGACGTACTCGAAATGAATATAAAAATCCGTTATTGCCACTCAATATCCCATTACGGGCGAAACTGCCATTATTTAGCTTTTGCTATTGGATTTGGATGCCAACATGTGAAAATCAATACTAAGGAAAAAATATTCTACAGGGAAGCAATACATGTTAACAAATACTAATGGTCGACTGTTAGTCGAAATTCGACCATAAAAAATTTTAATATATTGTTGATAAAAATGCCATCTTCATTTCTCAAGACCAACTATTTTGTTTCCAAACTTTATGATTACAGTTCGTGCGCCATCTGTGATCTTTTATCGTTATCATCAATATATTTGTTTGTGTCTGTCAAATGCATGGTAGTGTGTCTAATATTTTATTTATTGATTTAATGTTCTTTATAAGCATTATTATTAAAAACTATTAGCGTTCTGCACGTGTCCTACACATAAACTATAATTGTGCCAAATTTTATGCTTCTGCGTCCGCACAATTTTCGTGAAACTGTTTTAAAATATTTCAAAAAATCTGTTATTAGAATTAGTGTCGAAAAGGAATTGCGGTGAAATAAACATTTAATTTGGCCTAGTGACTTATAATTCAAGTCCATGTACTTATTTTAAGGCACCTGTCTCTCATCAAATGGCCTTTTGATTTTATTTGAAAAAATTAAAATTTTGTTTGGTTTAATATAAGATTTAATTTTTATGAAGAAGAATAAATGAAGTACAAATAATACAATATATTCAACTGTATCTGTTTTATTCTCGTATGTTTGTTACGCAATCACTTCGTCAATAGAAAACCGATTTTGATGGGTCTTTTTAAGAAAGATAGATTCCGATGTGGTACCATTAGATTTTTCATGATTCGACTAGTGGTTTTTGAGTTGTACTTAATATACATTTTAAGTAACTCAAAAACTACTAGTAGTGTGTTGATAAAATATATGTGCGACCATTTCGTAACCGTTTGCTATCTTTCGAAAAAAGAATTATCAAATCCCGAAGTACCCTAAATAGTTGGAGTTTGTTTTTGCAGTATTACTGCCCGTAACAATTTTCTTAGACGCAGCATGTTATAGAGCACTCACTTCAATAGGGGTAAACTGAAAACCAGGTCTAGTGCAATATGATGTAGTGTATATATATAATACTAGTTGTTGCCCGGAATGTCCTACGGGAACATTTCTTCAGGATAAAAACTACCCTATGTGTAAATTATGGTAAAAGAGTCATGGTCTTCCGCATCCCTTATATTTATTCTGTTGGGGCACATGTTTTATTCTAAGATATCTAACCAATATATTAACTTTTAGCTTAGTTGTCATTTAACATGTCCATGTTTATGCTTTTAACTACGAATAAAGACTAGTTTCCCTTAAAAGAACCACACGGAAACTTATGACCGTATTATCGCTTGATATTGGGCCATTTAATGGTACATTTAATCTTATGACCGCCATTCGTGTTCCCGACAAGTATTGCTTGCTTTAGTGATGTGACGTAGGATATTTTTAATTACCTCGTATCAAAACGATAGCAATTTCCTTATAATCTATTGCTAAGCTTTCCTTTCTCCCTGATTTTATGTTTATATTTTTTTTATGTTATAGGAAGGCAGACAAGCAGACGGATTTCCTGATGATAAGAAATTCACGCCGCCTAGAGACACCAAAGGTGGTAATGGTGCGTTGCCAACCTGAGGTCGGGATGTTAGGCCTCGAGCAAAAGAATCTTTAACGGCTACCTTACCTTCCGAACCGGAACACGTCATGGCGTTATGGCGGCAGGAATAGGTAAGGCGAAATGATTAATGAATACTAAGTGACAAACTGTGCTACATTTTATTGATTTTTTTTATTATAATTCATTTATATACATATTATTTCTTATCTTCAATGTTTATACATTTATTGTCTTAATATATATAAATTGCGTGTCACGTTGTTTGTCCGCGATGGACTCCTAAACTACTTAACCGATTTGAATCAAATTTGCACACCGTGTGCAGTTTGATCCAACTTGAAAGATAGGATAGCTTACATCTCAATTTATAATAAAAAAAATTAATATTCGAGCGAAGCCGGAATAAGCAGCTAGTCTTATATATAAAATTCTCGTGTCACAAAATTAGTTCCCGTACTCCTCCGAAACGGCTTTACCGATTTTCAACAAACTGTTTATGCATATTCAGTAGGTATGAGAATCGACTTCTGTGTATTTGTCATACTACTAAGTGATGAGGCTGACTCATTCCAACTTTTTTTACTAAAATCACATTAAAAAAATAGCAGAACAACGTCTGTCGGGTCAGCTATAAATTTATACTAGTGGTCGCCCATTGGTCGAAATTCGCCCACAATACATTTTTATGTCTGGTTGATAAGAACGCCATCTTCATTTAGACCGACTACATTGTTGCCAAATTTTTAGTGCGCCATCTGTGATCTTTTATCGTTATCATCAATATGTTTGATGTGTTTGTGTGTGTCAAATGCAAGGTAGTGTAGGTAATGTTTTATTTATTGATTTAATGTACTTTATAAGTTTTATTATTAAAAAATATTAGCGTTCTGCATTTCTCCTACACATAAAGTATAAGTGTGCCAAATTTTATGCTCCTGCGTCCGCGCAATTTTCGTAAAAAGGGGTTCAAAATTTTGGCATTACGTATTAATATATAGAAAGTATAAAAAATAGATATCCACAGACGGTTGTCTTACGACTGAATCGCCCGTGGTCAAGGCGACAAATTGAGAAACTTCCACACAATGCCAGTACCCGATACCTCTGACCCAGGAATGTAGCAAGAGCCTCTTCAAATGTCAGGTGTAACGCTTCGCTACCAGACTGTTTACAAAGGTAACAGATAACCCCTGTTGGGTCAATTACTATGATTATTATTGTAAGTATATTATACACGTGTAAAGTTTTTTACACGTGTATAATGTATATGTTAAAGAAAATTTAAATTATTAATAAACAAAGAAAAAGCGAGTATTAATAAACAAAAAAGCAAAGTTTTTTGTTTTGTTATTTCCATGATGGTCCAGGTTACTTAAGTGGAATAAGCGATCTTGTTTGCCTGGACTCTCGTAGAAGCTGGGTATAGGTTAAATGAGTCATTATTAGTAAGACAACTGGTGGTAGAGTGCTCTGTAGCCAAACGCCCTGCTAGCGATCCAACGCCTGACCTATTACTGCCACTGTATACACGGTTCCTATATTCAAGAAACTAGTCGTTTTTGCCTACGAACGGTGCTTTTGCAATAAATGCTTGCCCAATAAAATTATAGTACTTTTATACTGATAATTAAAACAATTCGTGCAAAATTATTTTCTAACCATTCCAAAATATCAAAAATGCACAACGTTAATATCCAAGTTTTAACTTCTGCCGGCACTCCCGGAGTGCAACTCGTCTTTTTTTTTTGTTTATATCACATTGCAAAAAACATCCCATAGAAATGTTTCATAATCAGCTCGCCACTGTGTGCTTAAAACCTCCACAAAGCGAACACAGCCTTTGTTCATGTGGTGTGGGAATCGTTATATTTGCTCGTATAACTTCCAATGAACAAAACGACTATTCATTGCTTTTTGTAAAAAAAAGTTGGCAAATCAACAAACAACTCGCCATATGGTAAACACGAATCGTTGGATTTATTCAAACAAACGTATTTCGGAGCAATTAAAAAAAATACAGTAGAAAGAATTTAAATAGGCTAACAGATATAAAATAAGCCTTTATTTTGCTAATTCCGCGTAAGCAGTGTAACTGTTGTGGTAAATAATCCTCCAAACGACACAGAATGTGACAAGCCTAACTAACGTTCCCACCGCCCACCTCCGCGACCAGAACACGAATATAGGAAGAGCTCGGGAAACAATATAAATTGTCACGTTCTTTACGTGTGACAACCCTGTAAAGTTCCCACCTCGCACCTCCACGACCAGATCACAAATAGAGGATTATTGGAGGATTATTTTCCATAACAGTTACACTGCTTACACGGAATTAGCAAATTAAAGGCTTATTTTACATATGTTATAATCGATTTCCACAAAGTAACGCCTGATTCAATAAAATATTTTAAATAAGTTATACAACCTCATTGGTTCAGCGCTTCAGATCAATGAGATTTTTGTTTGAATACACGAGTGGATCGGTGTCAGGAAGTGACATCTTTTGCCAGCTGGTGGAAACCTAGTAACGAATGTTACTAGATCACCCTTCTGGTAAAAAAGTAAAAAAAAAATATCTTCACGCCCATATCCCCAAGAGGCAAGCAGAGGCACTACCAGGGCACCCACGACTAGCCGAAGACACTAAATCCCACAATGTGATAGGTGGCAAGCCTATTGCCAACAAGGCACATATCCAATCCCGAGCAACATTTTTTTATTAGAAAATTGGAAAATTAAAGATGGCAAAGTGCAGTAGTTCTCTCGAATTTGTGACACGGCCTATTCTATTCCTGGTGTTAAGTGTCAGTACTATTATCGTTTTCAGCGCTGCGTAGTAACATGGAGGAAACAGACTTGTATACATTGTTTAAGCGACCATCAAATATCGATGCACCAGTAGCTATGATATGTATAGGCCATGATGGTGTCTTGCTATCAAGGCAGCCCTTCTTGTTTACTACCTTGTAAAACTATAAGTTCTCTGTCAGTCAAATTGAACTTCACATACAGTTTTTCATTGAATTTTGAAAATTTATTAATAAACATAGACTCAGGAAATATTAATAAGTCTGTTGGTGTTTATAATCGACGTTTATTCTTAGTATCAGGAAAATCATCCGTTCTTATCCCATAATACCCCCGTTCCCCGTGTTGGTCTGGGCTCCTTTATATCTGCCTACCAGGCAGCTGTTAATAGGCAAGCATAGGCTTACCGTCACTAACACCGTGACATCTGACTAGGTGGTAGAGTTTCCCAGCGACTCGTCCAGATTGGTACCACTGTCTTACCTATTCCTGCTGTCTTAACGTCATGACTTGTGTTAAAAAGTGTATAAATTTATCACAATTTATTGGCTTATTTATTTTAATTAAATCCGCATGAAATAGCAATATATCGAAATATGTCAGATTGTGTGAAGAACGTGTTATAATGATTTTCGTGACCAGCAATTATTTTAATTATTGGAAACCACAATTAGTGAGTATTTTCAGTAATACGGTTTAATGGAAGCACGTCATTGGACTCATTTATTTACAAGGCTTTGTATGCGACTCATGACAAATAAACTGAAACGTTATTAACAGACACAATATTATCTATACAGGGTAACGGTGAAGGGATCGGCCAAATTTTAATGTCGGGCATAGGCTTAAATAGTAATGCATTTTAAATGTTATTGCCAAATTGTAATAATTACTTTTATAATTTTTTTTAAAGGCTTGCCGTCACTAACACCGTGACATCTTACTAGGTGGTAAAGTTTCGCAGCGACTCGTCCGGATTGGTAGCACCGCCTTACATATATTCCTGCCGCCATAACGTCAATGCTTGCCGTTTACGTGTTCCGGTTAGAGGGTAAAGCAGCCAGTAAACTTACTATTGCTCGAGGCCTAACATTCCGGCCTCAGGTTGGCAACGCATCATTACCACCTTTGGGCGTAATTTCTTACCATCAGGAAATCCGTCTGCTTGTTTGCGACGTTGTTCAAAAGGGAGAATATTAATTCGTAGAAATGTTTTCGTCTTTTTTGTCATACGTAACTGTAACTGTGTCATAATCAGGCTACTGTGCTCGTATCGGATACCCATTTTTTTCATTGAAACAGCCGTAAAATCTGGATTAAATATTTTTATTCAAATTATTTTTCCGCTTTATTTTTTTAATAAATCAACTCGTTTACACTCGCTCTCAGAATCAAAAACTTAATAACAGAAAATGTTTAAAAGTAAAGCAACAACCATCTGGCAATACATTTTAAAAACTCTTACAAATGACGTGTAAACTCTGTAAAAAAACATATATGAAACCAATTTTCACTCGCGGTTTCTAAATTGTGTATGAACTACATTCTTAAGTTTCATCTAAATATCCATTCAGTAGTTTTGCGTTAAAAAATAACAAAGATCCATCCGTTCTCATAAACTTTCGCATTTATAACATTAATAAGATATAAGCTTTATGAGTAAATTAATCTCAAACTATTAATACTTAAAGTGGACTCTGAAAATAAGTCATCACGATTCCACGTAATTCTTTTTATGATTTTACTAACGGCCCGAAACGTGCTTCGCTACGTTTTGACTGAAATATTAAAAAAATAAAAATAAACTGTTTCCTAATAAGCAGGTCATAACCAAACGTGACCAAGACCACTTGTTTTGCAACACTTCAGAATTGAAGCCATTTACTTACAACGTGAGTTCTTGCTTTGTTGTTCGGTGCGGAGGGCAGAGTAAAGGTCTCAGCACACATACCAACTTGGAAAATGATCGTCACCGTATCGCCTCGACACGTTCTTTATTGTTTGTATGAAACTCCATACTGCAAAGCACACTAGTCGGAATCGTAACGTAATCGCCAGGCTTCGGTCAGGCATAAGCGCGGTTACACTAAACGTTTGGATTCAAACTCATCTGGTTCGAACCAAGTCAGCCAGTGGTCGGCGAGCCGTAAGCACGATGTCATTTAGCCGTAGCTGAGTTGATGTATAGGATCTGCTGATACTGTTTGGTTACGTGCATACGTTAAGTTGACGCCTGGTTGACGGCGAGGTGAAAGGCGATACGGTGACGATCCCTTTCCGAGTTGAGATATATGTGCTGAGACCTTAACCGGAGAACTAACTCATGCAAGAAACTTTACATCATAACTTCAGTCCCGAAAAAAAATCTTTTCTCTTTTTATTAACAGAATGGATTTTCGAATAAAATTGTGTTTTTGGGTAAATAAAAGTGAAGATTGTGTTGCAATACTCTCGGCTGATGGAACTTCAAACCTTATATTTTATGCCTAAACGTATATCCAAAGCGGAACACAACAATAGCAACGACTGTTCCTGTGGGATAACAAGCCTTATATTTTATGCCTACGCTAGCTAACAGGCTTGAAAATGGCTGCATTGGTTTGCCTCTAACTGAAAGCTTGGTTGAGGGGCAGATAATTTAATTAACAAGTATACTATTCAACTTGGGCTATTGGTGGAACTTCATTGTCAAAATTTACTTCATTGTTATCATGTATACTGGTAGATGAATTGAATAATTTTGTTATAGCAACATTGTTTTGAATGCTATTGGGGATGAAGTAATACAAGCAAGGGTTACTTATGTGTGTATGTAAGTTCATTTCGTGACATCTGATTAGATGGTAGACTTACACAGCGACTCACCCGGATTGGTACCACCGCCTTACCTATTCCTGCCGCTATAACGTCATAACGTGTTCCGGTTTGGTAAACTTACTCTTGCTCGAGTTGGTAACGCACAATTTCCACCTTTGGTGTCTCTAGGTGGCGTGAATTTCTTACCATCAGGAAATCCGACTGCTTGTTTGCCTTCCAATATCATAAAAAAAAGGTTACTTGAAAAGTTATAACCCGTATAATTTAAAAGTAAGTCTAAAGGCATTCAGATATAAGGCAACTAGTGTCATATGATTTGGGCGAATAAAAAACATAGCAAAGTTATTTTTTTTTATATGAAAGTTGCGCCAAACTGGTGCAGAATTCGTATACGTAGAGATCCACACCCTTATCTATTCCTGCCGCCATAATTACTGTGTGACAGCTTACGATGGTAGGGTAAGCAGATAAGCTTGAATAATAATTGGCCTAAAGACAGCAGTGAATCTTTAAAATCTATGGTTTATCTCTTACCATCAGAAAAACCGTGCGCGTTTTCGCTATCTTATTATATCGAAAAACAAAGTGCTCCATTACGTTATTCTTCGAATTTTAGGTGAAGTGTACAAATCTGCTTATCCATTATCTTATCCATTAGCACGAAAGGCAACACTTTACACTTCATTCGATTGTAAAAAATAGTTTCTCGTAATGCGAGGATTATATATATATATATATATATTTATTTACATTTTTGTAAATAGTATTAGTAGTAGTATCTTCACGACCTGCGACCTGCTGCCCGTGCCCTAGGGAGTGGATTGATAAGGGAGCAGGCTAACATCAGCTCTCATCTTACTATTAGATTTATTTTTTATAAATGTAAATATTTAAATATGTTAGGTATAACGGTTAAAAAAAAATTAATTTATGATACAACAAGATAAACAAAAAAAGTATCTTCAAGCCCATATCCCCGAAGAGGTAGGCAGAGGCATAACCAGGGCACCCACGACTAGTCGAAGATACTAAGTCCCACAATGTGATAGGTGGCAAGCCTATCGCCAACCGGGCACATATCCTATCCCGAGCAACATTTTTTTTTATTAGAAAATTGGTTAAACCCAATTTTCTTTTGTTGCCCGACCCGGGATTCGAACCCGGGACCTCATGCAGTCAAGTCCAACAACTGAACCGCTAGACCACAGAGGCGATATTTTTGTATATAGTCTAGGAAAACTAACTCTATATTGACTAAAAAAAATATAACATCAAGCTGAAATCGACAATTTAATTTTTAACAATCAAATGATACAACTGTTTGAAATTTTACGAAGTAACATTGAAATAGAATCCAATTTAAAATGAACCAAAAAATAAACACAGTTGAAATAAATAAAGTAAGTAAATCTTAAACTACGCTAGCGGCTAGACGCTCGGACAGAGTTTCGATACTATGTTTACTTGGCTACGTGCGCGAGAGATCTGACGCGATGATTTTTTTTTTTTTTCGAAATGACTACTGTTGTGTACGTCTATTGACTTTAACAACGTCACCGGGCTAGTGGGCGAGCAGAGTGCTCAGCCAGAGATTGAATTTTGGGTGGGGCCTGGGACCCCCCTCCCTAAGGGTGTCTCCTGTGAGACCGTACCTCGGCTTAGGGTGGGATCTTGGTTCGTTTCGGAATAGGATATTGTGGCTGTGTTCCGCCCAGGGCGGAACAAGGGTCTTCGCCGCTCCCGGCGGCGGCGGTGTCGCGAGTTTGGGTGTGAGTGTGTACTGTTGTATGAGCCGTTTGCCTCGGTGATGGGGTCGTCGGGGTCTAGAGTCGCGTGACGGGGCCTCCGGCGAAGCGGAGGTAGGTCCGTCTCGGGGACATAATCGTTAGCTGCTGCAATCAGAGGGTTCGGGTGGTTTTCTAACTTAGAAAAGTATGATTGGGAGAGTTCTTGAAGGTGCTTCGCTAAGCTAGGCAATTCCAAGTCTCTATGTAAATCTGAGTTGCGCATGTACCACGGTGCGCCGGTAGTTAGACGTAGGAACTTATTCTGAACAACTTGTAATGGGTACAGGGTTCTCTTAGGGAGATGGGCGAATGCTACACTTGCATATAACAATATGGGTATCTGACGCGATGACGCGATGACTGGCTGGCCACCTCTTATATACCCTCAACCTATGAAAAAAATAGTTGGTCTCCAACAATAGATATATTTTTTCCCGTGTTGGTCCGGGCTTCTTCGCAGAATAGATCATCCGCCTTCCTGCCAAGTAGCTCGTAAAAGTCGAGCATAGGCTTACCGTCACTAACACTGTGACATCTGACTAGGTGGTAGAGTTTCGCAGCGACTCGCCCGGATTGGTACCACCGCCTTACCTATTCCTGCGTCATGACGTGTTCCGGTTTGGAAGGTAAGGTAGCCGGTAACATTACTTTTGCTCGAGGTCTAACACCCCTTCTCAGGTTGGCAACGCACCATTACCACCTTTGGTGTCTCTAGGTGGCGTGAATTTCTTACCATCAGGAAATCCGTCTGCTTGTTTGCCTTCCAATATCATAAAAAATATTAAAATTATATTTAAATAAAGATCTTTAAACATGAAACATACAAAGTAAACATTGAAACCGACGTTATTTTTCAACACAATTGATGTCCAGATAATCTGAATAATAGGTTTTACTCAAAACACCCTTGTGACTTGTAATTTGCTGTTTTATAAAATACATTAATGTTGAAAAAGGTTTTATGTCGCGTGACTGATGTCCTTTATTTTAAAATTATTTTGTAATTGTATACACTAAAAAACATAAACTTATTTCCACGTATTTTGAAGGAACCTAAAAGATTACGGTTAATCGTCTTTAGCGTGACTTAAATATAAAAAATAACGTTTAAAATCCTAGCCGAAAAGTAACTAAAAATCATCATATAAAACGAAAAATCCGCATCGAAATCGCTCTATTTATATAGGAGTTATGATACCACAAATACACACATGCGCACACTCACACAGAGGAAGACAGAGGGAGAGAATTAAATGAATATAAAAAGAAATATCAAGATCACGTTCCAATTTTAGACCTATCTAAAGAAACACGTGTATAATTCACACATGGTAGAAGGGGGACAAAGAACATAAGAAACGCTGTATATAATGCTGTCTATCTCATTTCCCCCTCGCCAAATCTAATGTTTTGTTATGTTTGTCTTTTTACAGTCGCTTTTTCGTTTCATCGATTTAAAACCACAACTATGTTATAAATAATTAACTAACTGTAGTACAAAATTGACCGTTATTAGTAACAATGACAACCTAATTTTATCTTTCGGTTATTTATTCTCTTAATTTTGTAAAATTGTAATTGTTAGTCTATGTCTTAATTCTATTTCCTTATTATAGTATCTTCACGCCCATATCCCCGAAGAGGTAGGCAGAGGTACAACCAAGGCACCCACGACTAGCCGAAGACACTAAGTCCCACAATGTGATAGGTGGCAAGCCTATCGCCAACCGGGCACATTTCCAATCCCGACCAACATTTTTATTAGAAAATTGGAAAAATACAATTTTCTTTTTGTTGGTCGACCCGGGATTCGAACCCGGGACCTCATGCAGTCAAGTCCAACACCCGGACCGCTAGACCACAGAGGCGATTTCCTTATTGATTTTAATAATAATGGTTTTGTTTTGATTATTTTATATTATCAATAAACTAATTAAGATATTTTAGTGATTGACATATTTACAATATGTAATATATACTTTTATTTGATTTAATTTAATAATATTGTTTTTGTATAGTTTGCTATTATGTTATGATTTGACGTCGACAAGTGTACAAGTGTACCTACGTTGAATAAATATTATTTGATTTGATAAAAGTTAACACTTAAAAATATAGTTATTGAGACTTTAAGATTGCAATTTCATAGCTTTGTTGTAAATTATTTTATAATTCATCTAGTTTTACCTAATAATACATCCATTTTTGGGAAGAGATAGACTCTTCTTTCGTGTTTCTTTGATCACCCACAAAAAATTAAATCTGCTTAGCTTAGATTTAATTTTTGTTAATGTTAATTTATTTAACTAAGTTAATTTAATTAAGTGAAGCAAAAGCAAGGCAAAATCAAATATTTATTAGGATTCGTTTGCATAAGTTTAGAATAAACGATAATCACGGGTCTTTTTACATTCATTATGAGGTATTAAACGTAATTCCAAGATTAAAAGTAACATCTTATTCTTTATTTATCTTTAAGTAATAAATAAATGACTGACTGCCTTTTGGTTGAGAGGTTAAGATATACGTCGGACTCCACCGACCGACAGTGACGCTCGGGTTTCATTCCCGACGGGGGCAGGCATTTGTGTGCTGAACATTCAAATGTCTGCATTTCTGGGTCTGGGTGTTTACTAAATTTATTCTGGTATCCATTTAAATATTTCTATGTAGCATTATCGTTGACTAACACCCATAACACAAACATATTATTTGCTTTAGGGTTAGATTCAATTTGTATAATTTGTCCAGGGGTATTTATTTATTTATCTTACTACTAGTTTATCGCCTCTGTGGTCTAGCGGTTCAGGTATTGGACTTGACTGCATGAGGTCCCGGGTTCGAATCCCGGGTCGGCCAACACAAAGAAAATTGGATTTTTCCAATTTTCTAATAAAAAAATGTTGGTCGGGATTGGAATTGTGCCCGGTTGGCGATAGGCTTGCCACCTATCACATTGTGGGACTTAGTGTCTTCGGTTAGTCGTGGGTGCCTTGGTTGTACCTCTGCCTACCTCTTCGGGGATATGGGCGTGAAGATACTACTAGTTAATTCTCAAAATAAAACTAGTTTTCCAATAAAACTTCCAGTGTTGAAAGTAAGTAACATAAAAAAATGATTCATAGCAGCAGACAGAGGTACAAACCCTTTACGCATAGCTGAAGGTACTTTGTTCTACAAGGAATATGATACGTGGCACGCCTATTCCAAACTAGGCAAGGGTACTGTTGTTTAAAAATTAAAAAAAAATGGAATTACCCGAATAATAGAAACCGGGACCAATGCATTCAACGCCAACTTACCACTCGATCACAAAGACGATCCAAAAGCGTTCAAAACAGCGTATTTGTTGATGCTTTCTTTCTTTTTTTAGGTTTTGGCCTTCACGTTAGTATTTAGCCATTAGTCAAGTAGAAATTTGCATAAAATTTTATATCAATTTCAATTAAATTTAATTAGTCATCAGTCATAAGTCGACAGGAAGTCATGTCAGGCTCTTGGGTAAAACGGTAGCCTTTTTACACAAGCTCATGAATGAGATTTGGCGGCAACGAGGAAATACACGATACGCTAATTTCTTAGTGATTACTTCATTTTTGGACTTTCACTGAACAAAATTGTACAAAATGCCACCAAAATTGACTAATTTCACTCAATATCAATGCGAAATTCAATAATTATGAAAAAACTTCGACCATCTTTTATCTCGATGGCGCCAAAACTCCTTGTTGATGCTGTATGTAATTATTTGTTAAATTATCCTTGGGCCATGATTATACTCAAATAGCCTGTCCACCAGGACAGGTTAACCTTACACATTAATCAGTCAAACAGTAAAACACGCAGCGTGTAGCTGAACCAACAGCGGAATTAATTTGGTACGGAGCAGTTAATACATGGGCATTTGTCCCCGAACACTCGTATACCAACTGTAACATGGACGACCAAATAACATGCTACATCTCACAGTTCATTTGTTAAATAAAACATAATATCCCAGGACAAATAACACAAATTTATCTAACCCCAAAATAAGCAAATTATATGTTTGTGTCATTTTAGACGACGATATTAATACTACATTTAATCCAGTTTAAATAACGTTTGCTGTTTTTACTAGATTTTGGTATAAGCGTAAGCATCTGCCATTATTCAAGTTTAATCAATACGTTACTCTATATCGCAAAATTGGGTTTTAATCGCTGCTATAGTCTAGCGGTTCCGGTATTGGACTTGACTGCATGAAATCCCGGGTTCAATTTCCGGGTCGGGCAACAAAAAATAATTTGGTTTTTCCAATTTACTAATAAAAAATATTTCTCAGGATTGGATATGTGCCCGGTTGGCGATGGACTTGCGACCTATCACAATGTGGGACTTAGTGTCTTTGGCTAGTCGTGGGTGCCACGGTTGTGCCTCTGTCTACCTCTTCAGGGCTATGGGCGTGAAGATAATTTTTTTCTTAATTATTCAAAATTAGTCATAACTCAGAAACATACCTTTTGTTTGTCCGGGTCTCCTATATCGAATAGACTATCTGTAATCTGTATAATATGCATGAAGTGCAGTTAGAAATTATTGTTAAGTAATTAATTTTAAGCACTCATAAAGAAACATATTATTTGAATAACGAAGAAAATCTCAAAACAACAAAGAAAATAGTCATCACTAAAACATCTAATAACATAAAACATAAATAATTATTTATACGGGATACGGCCCGTCCAGTCGTGACCACGGCCTATGAATCTAGGCCGAAATATCGACAAATAAAATAAAAATATATCGTGAGTATCCCGTTTTTTAATTATTTATTAATTAAAAATGTTAACATAAAAATCGACACTGAATCCGCTCTTTGTCTACTCAGTCATACGTTATAGCATAAACTTAAATGATTAGTAGTAAGTATTTACTTTCAATTAGTTATAAAGAAATAAATCAATGTAAAATAAATCAATAAATCTGTTTATCTATTTCTTTGTGAGTAATTAATTACTCACAAAGAAATAATACAAACATTTGTTTTAGTTTTAGTTTTTATGTTTTAGTCAGGTACTTACTGACTTTTACTGAGTTACTACGTACTAGTAAATAGTAACTCAGTAAAAGTCAAAAAGTAAGTAAAAGTCAGTAAGTACCTGACAAAGCTAAAGGTTACTATGTATAACAAATTAAATGTTTTCAGAAGCCGCTTTTTTAAAATGACAATAACAATAATAATGGAAGTTTGTTTTTGTATTAAAATAAGTCCCTTGTCGAGTTAAATTATCCACTATTCAAACCTTTAGACCGAAACGTCAGCGAGGACTGAGGTTTTATTGCTAAGGATAGATAAGGTGCTGATAGAAATCCGAAATATTTATCACAAAACTCAAACACCTAATCATGGTTCTTGTATTGACAAACGTATAGAAGCTCACCTACTAACAGCTGTTTGTAAAAAAGTGTTTGTCGTACATGCTTCAAAGAATACGTTGGTTAATACCATATTTTACACAATATTATTATTTGAAAATCATCTGAAAATAACATTAACCATTTAAAAAATATATCTGATAGAATAAGTACAAAAAGAAATAAAAATCGAGCTAACTCACTAAAACTTTAGTATTTTTAAAAGAAAATTCAGCATCAAAGAAGCTTCCGTCGCCGATTGATTGTGGAACATAAATCATTTTCTCTACGACTTACAAAGAGCTTGCTTTCAAGTGTACTCAGACAACGCTATCGGAAAAGTGTGAAGAAAAAAACACCTAGTATTCAATACATTGTTCCTCTCCACAATGGACTGTCAGTGCAAGCTGCATTCAACGCCGCAAGGGAAATGTAACAGGCTACTTTCAATTAGAAACATCGTTGGTGAAAATAGTATTTCATGAACAGTAGCAGCCAATAATTTTTGACTTGATCATAAAAAAAGTATCTTCACGCCCATATCCCCGAAGAGGTAGGCAGAGGTACAACCAAGGCACCCACGACTAGCCGAAGACACTTAGTCCCACAATGTGATAGGTGGCAAGCCTATCGCCAACCGGGCACATTTCCAATCCCGACCAACATTTTTTTTTATTAGAAAATTGGAAAAATCCAATTTTCTTTTTGTTGGCCGACCCGGGATTCGAACCCGGGACCTCATGCAATGACTTGATCATGAGCTCTAAAGAGTAATTTGGACTATTGAATTATTTCACTTCTATAGTTAGATAAAGTGTTAGATTTGGAAGATAAGGCCTAATCATGCTACAGGCTATTGCTTAGTTTGTAAATGCAAAATTAATATTTTTTAAATAATGAGACAGTGAACAAATAAACGACAATCGTGATTTTAGGAGACTATACCAAGAGCCCAATCTCATAGTTGCATTGCTGTATTACGGCAGGAATGTTAGGTCTATTGTTAGTAGTCTACCAGCTATCCTACCCACCTCACATTGTTATGACAAACCAGGCTCATGACAAAGGTAGAAAAAGTTTCTGCTTAACACTTGACCACCAGTGGTCGTGTTGGTACTCATTCAAATATATGCTCGCCTAACGAGGTTCCAGGCAGAAAATAATATTCTTCCTTCTGCCTTCCTGCCAGACTGCTCGTAGAAGGCCAGCATAGGCTTACCGTCACTAACACCTGACACCTGACTAGGTGGTAGAATTTCGCAGCGACTCACCCGGATTGGTACCACCGCCTTACCTATTCCTGCCGCCATAACGTCATGACGTGTTCCGGTTTGGATAGTAAGGTAGCCGGTAAACTTAGCTCGAGGCCTTATATCTCGGCCTCAGGTTGGCAACGCACCATTACCACCTTTGGTGTCTCTAGGCGGCGTGAATTTCTTACCATCAGGAAATCCGTCTGCTTGTTCGCCTTCCAATATCATAAAAAAATTTACAAAAATGAGATAACCCTTCAAATAGGTAATTAGACGTACTCCGACCTATTGTTAATGGGATTAATATTCCTTGCTTCTCTGGTACTAATGTCAACTTAACGTATTGTGATTATTTCAAGAGTAGTTAACCACAAATCCCTTTTCCTGAATACACTTGAAATATTATTCAATTTATTAATTTGTTGATATACATCTTGATAAATGTTTGTAAATTTGATAATACAATAGCGATAAAACGATTGCATTAAAATAGTGAACAAGCTCAAGACTCTCCTGATGATAATCAATATGGTGGCCTAGGAACACCATAGATGGTATAGGTGCGTCACTGTCCTTTGGCCGGGATGTCAGGCCTATTGTGCAAGTCTACCAGCTACCCTACCCTCCGGACTGGAACACAGCAGATATGGCAGCAGGAATAGGTAAGGCGGTGGATCCCTACCCGGGCAAGAGCTGCACAGTACTCTACCTCCAGTGGTATTGATGGCAGCGACCCATTAAACTTATGCTCGCCTCTTCAGAGCAGCCTGATGGGAAAGGCAGATGATATTTTCTACACAGGGGACCCGGATCGACAAGGGGGATAATTAAATAGTTAAATACTAATAATAAATTAAATTATAATTAAATAAAAAATAAAATTAAATAATTGGACTTGACTTCATGAGGTCCTGGGTTCGATGCCTGGGTCGGGCAAAAAAAATGTGGTTTTTCCAATTTTCTAATAAAAAATGTTGCTCGGGATTGGAAATGTGCCCGGTTGGCAATAGGCTTGCCACCTATCAAATTGTGAGGCTTAGTGCCTTCGGCTAGTCGTGGGTGCCCTGGTTGTGCCTCTGCCTACCTCTTCGGGGATATAGGCGTGAAGAGGCTTTTTTTATCATTGAATATTATTAAACCTTAGATGTTACTTAATAAATATTGAAACAGAAAATAAATCTGTTTTGAAAATAATCACTCCGAATTTACATCCCTTTGAAATTAACTATAACACACAATGAAACCGGGCAGGCACTTTCTTTATACATACATTATTGAGTACTCGTATGAGACAGTTACAAAAAGTGCTACCATTATACTCTATACGAATAAACGACTCGACAATAAGTAATAACATACATTGGCAATTTTGTCAGTTTAAATAGTTTTAGTTTATTTTTTACGTACACATACAATTACAATTCAGCACACATACATTCACACATAATATGCAGCTTGAACCAATTATATTCATATAACCAACATAACTTTTTTAACATAAATTTTCCCCGTGTTGGTCCGGGCTCCTTTGTAGAATAGACCATCTGTCTTCCTTGCCAGGCAGCTCGCAAAAGGCGAGCATAGGCTCACCGTCACTAACACCGTGACATCTGACTAGGTGGTAGAGTTTCGCAGCGACTCGCCCGGATTGGTACCACCGCCTTACCTATTCCTGCCGCCATAAGGTCATGATGTGTTCCAGTTCGGAGGGTAAGGTAGCCGGTAAACTTACTTTTGCTCGAGGCCTAACATCCTGGCCTCAGGTTGGCAACGCACCGTTACCACCTTTGGTGTCTCTAGGCGGCGTGAATTTTTTAACATCAGGAAATCTATCTGCTTGTTTGCCTTCCAATGTCATAAAAAAAACAGAGAAACTTATTTACTCCGTTTAGCCAAGCAGTTTTTTTCTATTCCAACAGTTTCATTTTAAAATTTGCCAAATTATATTATCACTTTATTTTTTTCAAAAACTCTACAAATCTCTTCAGATTCACCTTTTATGGCGTTATTTTAGTTATTAAAGACAAAAACTCGTGTTGTCGATAAAATATGCTCACCACCAGTGCTCACCCGATTTAAATATATTTAGTATTTACATAATGTCAAAATACATACTTGTTTACACGACGTGAAAAATAAATCCACTCTAAACATCAAACAGGCGGGATTCCAAATCATGACAAATTTGCATGAAATCTCGATGCTGTCAATTTTTGAGATATTTTATCAAGAAATTCTAACACGACACCCAATGAATAAATTATCTTCCAGATGTTATTTGTGATGACAATTTCATTTCCATCCGATTACTCCCAGCGTCGTATCGAATATTAATAAGGCTTCTTTTACTGTTTGTAAATATTATTTATTCAATTGATCATATACATATATATGTATATGACGTAATATAATTGTGCATAAATCTGAAATTTCTTATGAATATTTCGGGTTCTTTCAATGAATGTAGACTGTTTTATAGGTAAACAACTGTACATTAAGATTTAAATTAAATACATTAAGATTGTATGTTTTACTTTTAAAAAATAATTATATGTACTGCCAGGTACCTAACCAAATGACCATTTCGGAAAACAAAAAATGTACTATAAAGCAAGTCTTTTACTTTCAAACACAATATGGCGTCCATAGAGTACATTTCTACGGATGCCATATTGTTCTTAAGAGTCACAAGGAGTACAGTCATTTTGACAGATCAGTTCTAAAATAAAACCATATAAGAGGAATGGAAGGCGCGCCCCATTTTATTATTATTCACTTTTAATTCACAAGTACTAAATGGTTTTAGAAGAGTACAATATGTATTAGAAGTTATACGTACCTAAACAAAGTACCTACCCCTACCTAAAAAAAGGCGCCTTAAAACTGCAAAGGTTATCACATAGCTGTTGATGAAGATAAACGTTGTAGTCAATTATTTAAATACTCTTTTATTGACTTACTCTTCCAGCGAACTTTGTTCCATTTGTTCAGTTAGTATGAGCAGAGATTAGTAAATATATTGTCTTTGGTATGAGGAAAATTAAAAATGTTTTTTCCAGTCGAACAGGATAAAAAATATCCTATGTGCTTCTTCTGGTTTTAAGCTACTCCCCCGTCAAATTTCATTAAAATAGTTTTAACAATAGACATGCGACAGACGTTGCCCTGTCGTAATGAATTTTGAATTTAAATGTCAATAAAATATCACGTTTGTGAAATTGATATTTTCGTTAAGTTCATATATTTTTCTTATATTACGCTAATCTTAATATTACAAATACACATTTTCTCGCCCCGGGGTTCAAACCCGGGACTCAACGAAATCAAGTCCAACGCCATACCGCTAGACCACAGAGGCGATATAATATGTATCTAACTAATATTATAAATGCGAAGGGTTGTGAGAATGGATGGTTATTACTCTTTCGTGCACAAACTGTTGAACGGATTTAGACAAAACTTTGCAGTTTTATAACTTATACTATAAAATATACTTATTTAAGTGTAATAGTATAATAACACAAAGGCTATACAAAAAATACTTAAGCGCTCGAGAAAAGCCGCGAGTGAAAGATAGTATATTTATGTTAAGATGTTAATCTGGATTTATCTGCACTTATAAAATAACAAATCCTGACTGACAGACTGATCTATCATAGCCGAGCAAAAACTGTTAAAGTTACAGCCATGAAATTTGGTGAGTAGGTTTGGAAATTCTACCCCTAAGTGGGTGAAATAGGGGTTGAAAATTTGTATAGAAGTCCTTATTAATGGGCTATAATCAGTAAATATATTAACTCCCACGCGAGTAAAGCCTCAGGCAATAGCTAGTTTATGTATAGATTAGCTGTTGCCCGTGTGGTTAATGGTCCTATAGGAACATTTTGCGGGATAAAGCTATCCTGTGTGTTAATCCAAGTTACCCTCTATGTGTGTGCTGAATTTCATAAAAATTGATCCAGCAGTTTGTACGTGAAGGAGTAACAAACAAACATACAAATTTTCGTATTTTGTAACATTAGTAGGATTAGTCATAATTATTCCGTATTTACATGAACATAAAAATGAAATAGAGACGTAATACTGCAGTCAAGTTATCAGTGGAGATAAATCCAGTCACAAATCGCCCGCCATAACTCTCGCCAGAGAAATTAAGGCTACGAAACAACGATTACAGTCAGCTTTTAAGCTGGCCGTTCGCACCCAACGGCAATTTGTGACTAAACGAAGGAAATGGACGTCCAGATTACGTTGGCACTTGACTCGACCGCGAATGGTGCGTAATGGAACGGATCGGGACGGTTATAGACGGAACAGTTGACCCAAACAATCTCTTATGGGAAACGAGATTGTTTGCAACGATATGAGGATTTTTTAATCTTCAATCTTTATACGTATTACATAAAAATTATATAAGTCGCCTCTATAGAGAAGTTCTTCGGTTTATGACATGACTTTATTAGTTCCCGGGTTCGATTGCCTGATCCAGTAACAAAAAGAAATCTAATCTACGAGCTAACCTAACAAAACAACATTGTCCCGGAATGTTATGTGCATGGTTGGCAATGTGCTTGCCACTTATCACATTATGGGAATATCACAGTGTGCAAAGAGATTGTCACATTGTGTGTTGAGTCTCTGCCTACAGTTTCGGAGAGATACAGGCGTGAAAATACATCTTTTATTAATCCTACTAACATTATAAATGCTAAAGTTTGTATGTTTTTTGTTATTCCTTCAAGCAAAACTGCTGAATCGATTTTCATAAAATTTGGCACACATAGAGGGTAATTTGGATTAACACATATAATTTTATCCTCATAAAAATGATCCTGTGGGACAATGGTCCCATAATGGTCCGAAGTTAATGAACTTCGCGAGCAACGCCGCGGACAAAAACTAGTGACAAATAAATGTAAAATAAAATATTGCACGCTACGTTGGTTTAGTCACGTAGAAAGAATGGCAGATATATTATGCATATGTTAATGGTTATAAGTACTCATGGAGGATACCTAGCCTTAAGAAATCACTTTGACATTATCCGAAGATAGTGCGAAGTTTGTATGAATAGAGTAATAACTTTCTATAAATTTTAAAGAAAGCAAAAATTTCACCCCAGACAGGATTTGAACCTGTAACCTTTCGTCTCAAACCGACGAATGCTCTAACCAATTGAGCTACTGAGGATTCAAAATTTATAGAAATTTATCCGAAGCACAGGGGCAAGTACTAAAATAAAAATACGTTGAGAGTAATAACTGCCAAGAATAGTAGGAAGCAAGTCTTTATGAATCTTGACTTGGCACTCGATTCTCTCTACCTACGGCGCAAAGGACTTGGCATGAAGATATGCAAAAACGTAGTAATTACATAATTGAATCAAAAATAATCAAAAATGATTACTACATGATATCTACATTAATATATTTGCAAGAAAATGTCTGTCAATTTTCTTAAATGTTTATAATTATATATTCTGCATATAAATATATGCGATACAGTATTATTAAAGTTATGTTCATGAAAACATAAATTTGCTTACGGCTTTGTATGTGTCTCGTTTGTACAGAAGCTATTTTATCACAAGCCAATGAATATATTTAATAAACTTATCCAACTTATTAAAGACTTACCGTTAAATAAACTTGGAATATATATGAAATCTTCAATAAATAGAAAAATATATTGTTAATACTAAAATAAAAAATTTCGATACCATTTTTCCCCGTGTTGGTCCGGGCTCTTTTGTAGAATAGACCATCTGCCTTCCTTGCCAGGCAGCTCGTAAAAGGCGAGCATAGGCTCACCGTCATTAACACCGTGACATCTGACTAGGTGGTAGAGTTTAGCAGCGACTCGTCCGGATTGGTACCACCGCCTTACCTATTTCTGCCGCCATAACGTCATGACGTGTTCCGGTTCGGAGGGTAAGGTAGTCGGTAAACTTATTTTGCTCGAGGCCTAACATCCCGGCCTCAGGTTGGCAACGCACCATTACCACCTTTGGTGTCTCTAGGCGGCGTGAATTTCTTAACATCAGGAAATCCGTTGCTTGTTTGCCTTCCAATATCATAAAAAAAGACCATCGACAAAACTTATAGGTCATGAAACTAGGAACTATCTTGATCATGATAACTATCTTATCAAAATGGAACCAAAGATATTGGTGTATATGTTCTGATGCCACAAACAAACATACGCACCCACACAGACACTTAAAACTTACACCAACGCCCTTCTTTTTCCATCAAGGGTTGTAAATGTTTACTAGTTAATCAAGTACATAAATAGAAAAAACAATTCTTGAAGAAATGTCTCAACAAATGTTATATGTAACACTGATGTACTTTATTTGACGAGCCAACTAAGTATCTTTCCCCGGACAATCAATGAGCTCTATAGTTTTCAATCAGCAAATCTTTTCTTATTTATTTCAGCCCTTTATTGTATCATAATACGGTAGGTATTCTACCTACATGTAAAGAAGCGAACTTGATGCTAGAAAGTATTTTGTTCCCAATTTACCCTGAACAATGTTGATAAAAATACAAAGATGGTGCATAAAGTTAGACAGAAGAAAAAAACACATTTTTACAACTACATATTGATTAAAAAAACTAAAATGATCTTACTAAAGAGACTTAAGCAATTTTTTTTTATTATGTTTAATAAAAAAATAAACAGATAAAACTAAATGATCAGCCAGTCTTTCTAAGGAATATCAATAAAATTGGACTTCTATCCTAATTTCAAAATACGAAAAAAGAAATAAAATGATTACACGCACTTGCATTCTAACCCTAGCAATGACGATAGCGTTTTTACCCTTATAAGTGGTTGGCTTAAAAGACCCTAGTTTCACGTGCGACTCACTTATCTCAGAGAGAACAAAAAACTCAAACATGACTTTCATTTTCATTTCCCCTACTCAGGAAGCCATTGAGGTCGTCCCTGCCGCGTTAACGTGGGTAGAGTCGGTTATCGCTGCACATAAAGGAACGATAGTTCGCTATTTTACACTCCGTTATGTAGGGGTTAGAAAAGGAAATTTGTAAGGGTAACTGGTAAACCGTGTTATGGTTTGAAACTTTATATTTATAGTGAGGGTTGTAGGAAAAAGTACGGTATTAAACTTGGTGGATTACGGCGGTCTTTGAGACGACTATATAAAGTATTCATGTTTGATGAAAAACCAGTCCTAAATATTGGATTCGTTAAAATTGCAGAAAATTTGCGAAATTGAGTGAGTTTTTACAGTTATATTTATAAACTAGAGAGAAAGCAAAGGGGTTAATATTAAAATTAGTCCATACTATCATGCAATAATCCTCCTGCTTATTTGCCAAATGCCATAATTTGATATTATATATATATATAGGATTTCCGATTTCCATATTTGTGACAATAACTGACGCATCCGTTGCGTTAAAACCGTTAAGTGAGGAAAACAAAATTAAATTTTTAAGGTTTACCTTTAAAAGTAAAGGTAATTCTAGCAAAGTAAAACTATGAAGAACCGACTTCAATTTTAATATGTAAATCATCTGCATACATGACAAATAAATATTTTATTTGTTATTCCTAGGTTTACATCATTAGATCCAGAATTGGTTTTCAAAAGAAGAAGATATTTTGAAATCACTTCAGAAACGAGGAAGAATCGATCGATAATAAACATGTAGGAGTTGAACATATAACGTCTTTTTTTAAAGTTGGCAACAAAAAAATAGATTTACTTTTCCGTAGCTGAAAAGTTCTGACAACGCCATAAAAAGTGAAACCGGTTGTAATTGTAACATAAAGCGTATTGTGGAAAAACAAAAATGTTATTAGTGTAAGTGGTTGAGGTGGAACTGGATGAGAATAACCCATCTTGTTTGCGATATTGGAAGACAAACATGCAGACGGATTTGCTGATGGTAAGAAATTCAAGCCGCCTATAAACACGAAAGGTGCTAATGGTGCATTGGCAACCTGAGACCTGGATATTAGGCCTCGAGCAACATTATGTTTACCGGCTACCTTATCCTTCGAACCGGAGCACGTCAAGGGCAAGCACACAACGTGATCAACGAACGAGTGAACGTAGCGGCAGGAATAGGTGAAGCGGTGGTACCAATTCGCTGCGAAACTCTACCACCTAGTCAGATTTAACGGTATTAGTGACAGTGAGCCTATTCTCGCCTTTTACGAGCTGCCTGGCAGGAAGGCAAATGGTCTATTTTAAATATACAATTGAATCACACTAAGTGCCGATGATGTAGTGTACAAATTCAATTAAAAGGTTCATCATAATCGGAATTGTAAGAACTTGATGCAATCGTAATTCTTACATCTTCCAATGGGTTTCTCTTTTGCTTGTTTTTCTTTAGATATTGGAAAACCCATGAGAGATTATTCGAAGGTTTCCCTAGTACGATAAAGTTATCAATGTATTTGTTGTGTAACTTTACAAATATTGCACGCAAACAATTTCTTTAGGGAATACTTGGGTTGAGTCGGTAAACACTGGGCAATTTTGTTGAAAAATATTGAATGGAAATACGCTACAGTACGATCGACGTAGTTTGACATTCGATCGATTAAAGTAGGGTCAATTTAATAGATTACATTTGACAAATGTCAATCTCTGAAAATACTTGTCAAAACTACTTGTCACGGCCTTCGCCAACTTTGTCGAAGAACTCAACACAGAGAACACCAAATCGCACTCGACGTAAGTTTCGCCTCGACACCGAGGCATCGTCAGGAGCATCCTGATGATGCCTCGGTGTCGAGACAAGTGACAAGTGACAAGGAGACGTGACAAGTGGTTTTGTTTCCCATGTTCGGGCTCTATTTGTGATCTGGTCGCGGAAGTTGGAGGTGGTAACTTTAGGGAGGGTTGTCACATGTGAAGAACGTGACAATTTATATTGTTTCCCGAGCTCTTCCTTTACTCGTGTTCTGGTTACGGAGGTGAGCGGTAGAAACATTGGTTAGGCTTGTCACATTCTGTGTCATTTAGAAGATTATTTGCCACAACAGTTACACTGCTTACGCGGAATTTGCAAAATAAAGGCTTATTTTACATCTGTTATAATGGATTTCCGCAAAGTAACGCCTGATTCAATAAACAATGCATCTTTAATTATTTATACGGGATACTCACGATCTCTTTTTATTTTATTGTGTGTGTGTGTGTATAAATAATTAAAAATGTTATTAATTCGCGACGATTTAAGTTTAAAATCCTAAACAATGCATCATTTTGACATAAGTACAATTAACAGTATGTTAAAATGAAAAGGTTAAACAAATCTGCAATACTGTTATACAGTATGTTAAAATGAAAAGGTTAAACACATCTGCAATCTGCAGTTTGAACAATGAAAAATACATGGTGTCAAATGGTGGTGTACTATCAAATGTGATCTATTAAATTGACGCCGCTTTACATGTACACCCTTATTAAATAGCGGCCATAATCTATGCTAAAAAATGTAACATAATATTAATGCATTGTCAAAAACTAATACATGTATAATATCAACTCAAATGATTGTAAAATATACGAAGAGAAGGATAGAATGGATCTATTTCATTCTATACAAGTATAATCCTTAAATTAAAAATCTCCAATAGTCTCCAACAGAATCTGTAACGTAGCCAAAGAGTTTTGGGCCTATCGAGAGAAAAGAAATAACAAATATATTAAAAGGTGATGCCAAAGCTTTGGACCCCTTTTTACGAAAATTGCGCGGACACATGAGCATTAAATTTGGCACACTTATAGTTTATGTGTAGAAAAAGTGCAGAAGGCTAATATTTTTTAATGATAATGTTTGTAAAGTGCATTAATTCAAAAAATAAAACATTACACGTAATACCATGCATTTGACACACACAAACAAATATATTGATGTTCTTTCTTCTTTCTTTAGGTTTTGGCCTTCACGTTAGTATTTAGCCATTAGTCAAGTAATAATTTGAATCAAATTTTATATCAATTTAAATTTATTTTAATTAGTCATCAGTTATAAGTCATCAGTAAGTCATGTCAGGCTCTTGGGGAAAAACGGTGGCCTTTTTACACAAGCTCATGTAATGAGTTTTGGCAGCAACGAGGAAATATACGATACGCTAATTTCCTCATGATTATTTCATTTGTGCACTTTCACTGAACAAAATTGTACAAAATGCCACCAAAATTGACTAATATCACTCTATATTAACAAAAAATTTAATAATTATGAAAAAACTTCGAACATCTTTTCTCTCGATGGCGCCAAAACTCTATATTGATGTTGACGATAAAAGATTACAGATGGCGATAACTATTCAGGAAACAAAGTAGTTGGTCTTAAGAAATGAAGATGGCGTTCTTATCAACAAGATATTAAAATGGTCGACTTTCGACCAATGGGCGACCACAAGTTGAATTAAATACCTACTGCCAAGCGGTCCGTCAACACGCGAGAGATACGCGCCTTCAAAGCTACTCTTGACTATCTGAATTTCTTTCAAATTTTGTGATCGTTAACAAAAATAGATTTTTAAACAAATAAAAAGTCTGGTCTAGCAGTTCAGGTGTTTGACTGGACTGCATGAGGTCTCAGGTTCAAATCCCAGGTCGGGCAACAAAAAAGAAAATTTGAGTTTACCAATTTTCTATTAAAAAAATGTTCCTCGGGATTGGACATGTGCCCGGTTTGCGAAAGGCTTGCCACCTATCACATTGTGGGACTTAGTGTCTTCGGCTAGTCGTGGGTGCCCTGGTTGTGTCTCTGCCTACCTCTTCCAGATATGGGCGTGAAGATATTTTTTTAGTCGATTACTGAATAGTAAGTATTTAATAAAATGCATTTGTGGCGTTTTTGAGTACCCAATTTCGTAAAAATCCATCCTTAACAGCACAATATAGTCTATTATTGTTCTTTATCACATTAAGTAAAAACTTGGTCATAATAAACCAAAATAATATTCACAAATCGCACGCTTACCTCATTTAAAAATCGTTTAAAACTTTTCTACCTTTCATATCAGTTTTTTTTATTTTTTTTGTTATTGCAATACATATTCATATTTTTAAATAAAGAAACACTTGTACTGTTTTACATATCACTTATAATTTATCATATAAGTGTTTCTTTATTTAAAAATATGAATATTTGGAAGTTTTACCAAGGGCGTCGATGGAATATATCATATGCAATATATATTAATTATATAAGTATTAAGTAAATATTTATGTAGAGTAGTTTATAATTTTAATTAAGTCCTTTATCTCTTTGATCTTATGCTTGTACACTGTCTACCTATCACTTTTTATATTACATTGTTTTTTTCTCTATCTTAGGTTAGCTGTAAGATATCTCTTGTTAGAGATAAGCTCGCCTTTTGTACAATATTTGTATTTGTATTTTCTCGCTGTCAATTCTCTATCACGTGTACAATAAAGTGTAAAATAAATAAAAAAACCCTATTACACCGACTATTTGTCACCACTGACCAACTGCGAATGATGTCATACCAAGTGCATACCCAACAGGAGATGCGTAGGTATAAACGCGTTTTCGCTTGTTTGTATGAAGAAAGAATAATCTTGTAATAAACGACTGCGCTAGTAAAATTAATGACCACCAGGGAATGATAGGGTTGTCAAATCTCGAACATCCACGCATACTAATAAAATTTAGGCTTACGTTTCCATACATCAGAAATAATTTTAAAATTATTAAAGAGGAAGGTTTATATGCATATTTCATAACCGTGCGAGGCCGGGGCGGCCGCTAGTAATGAATAAACCTGGTGACTACCTTAATACTTAGTATTCCAGCATTTTGCTTTCAAAAATAATTTCGAAGAGTAATTTGACCGATCTAAGATACGATTGAAAAACGAGACCCTTGTTACATACAGTTGGGATCTTAGCATAACAACAGAAAAAGAAAATGCTATATAAAATTATTATTTACCGTTTGTTTTTCACAGAATTTCCATTTGCGAGGAACACGCGTCTAGACAAATTATCTTATAGATATTTTATTCCAGAAATATATCCAGACGTTTGAATGGAAAACCGAACGATCAAAACAAAGAATTCACGAGATAGTAAAATATTTAAAGTTCATTTCCAATGTAATGTCAAGAATTTTCTAGAGACAGAAAGAAATAATGTCGATCAATGTCAATTCTTTGTACTTCAAGGTTTGGTAAGACAAAATAAATATTAGTTTCTTAAATAAATTATTCTTTTATAAATGCGAAAGCAACTAAGCCACTCGAGTAGACAATAATATTGTTTGTATGTATATACTTGATGACAGCTGTCTTTCACGAATAGAAGTCATTTCCTTCTGTACCCTAATTTATGAAAAGAAAAACATTTCTCTTAAAACGTTGGTATATAATTCGACGGGAAATGAACTTCTAAGCACTATTTAAGGAACTTTATAATATTAGTACTTACACGGAAATCAATGTACATTGACACAGAAAATTATAAATGAATTTACAGCTCGATGAAAAGTAATTCATGTAAAAAAAAAATTTTTTTTAAAAAAAAACTACGAAAGACTAAAAAAGGTGTGTGTGCGATTCACACACGATAGAAGTGAAACTTCAGTAAATCGACAAAAGAATGAGATGAATGTCTATTTGTGTCTCTTACCTGGAAAATAATGAGATGAATATATGTTTGTGTCTCTTACCTGTCGTTTTTCCGTTGCACCCATTTTGAAATTACAACGATTCTAACGATGTTTTACTTCAAAAATAAATCTTTTCGTAAGCTTATTTTAATATGCTCTTAAAACGGAATACATTTGATCCTTTTTTATAGTCTTTGACTCATTGTTGTTTTGTCCTCTTGTACCTTCATGAGATAAATTTTATTAGAAGGTTAGTATAACTCAGACTTGTCTTCTTATACCGGGTGAAATTGGTAAAACGCTACAAATAGAAAGTGGTGGTTCAGTACACGTTACTTTATTGTTTTCAGTGGTCATTTTAACGTGCATCAACTATTCTTCGTGTTTGCTTCATATAAGCTGCTAAGTGATAAGTTGCGTTATATGTATAAGCTAAGTGGAAACTTAGAAGCTTTACATTTAAAAGCGTTAATTGATTAATGAAATTCCGTTTGTTGCATTTTTAGTTTCACCAAATTTCACATTCAAACTAGTTGGTATTTATATGTATTGCATTTGCTTACTTTGAGCCACTGTGGTCTAGCGGTCCAGTTATTGGACTTGACTGCTTGAGGTCCTGGGTTCAAATCTCGGGTCAGGCAACAAAAAGAAAATTTGGTTTTTCCAATTTTCTTTTAAAAAATTGTTGCTCGGGATTGGATATGTGCCCGGTTGGCGATAGGCTTGTCACCTATCACATTGTGGGACTTAGTATCTTCGGCTAGTCGTGGGGGCACCCGCGACTAGCCGTTGCGCCTCTGCCTACCCTTTCAGGGATATGGGCGTGAAGATACTTTCAGATTACATATATTTCTGTAATTTATTTAGAGATATTTGTTTACCCCTGATCTAAGTACTTCAAAATCCTGGAAATAGAGATGGTTTGTTTTCTCTGCTTGAGTGGTTTTTAAGCTTTCGTGACCCAGAAAACAACCTGTTACAGTACTTAGTTGATCGGCTTCGACTTCGCTTCTATAAAATCAATTTTAATGATTAAGCCTATAAGTATTCTTACTTATAATAAAACTTGGTATACCATAAGTTAAATATCTTTTTTTTAATGATATTGGAAAGCAAACAAGCAGACAGATTTCCTGATGTTAAGAAATTCACGCCGCCAGAGACACCAAAGGTGGTAATGGTGCGCTGCCAACCTGAGGCCGGGATGTCAGGCCTCGAGCAAAAGTAAGTTTACCGGTTACCTTACGCTCCGATTCGAAACGCGTCATGACGTTATGGAGGCAGAAATAGGTAAGGCGTTGGTACCAATCCGGGCGAGTCGCTGCTAAACTCACCTAGTCAGATGTCACGGTGTTAGTGACTGTGAGCCTATGCTCGCCTATTGCGAGCTGTCTGGCAAGGAAGGCAGATGATCTATTCTACAAGGAAGCCCGGACCAACACGGGAGAAAATATCGTAGAAGAAACAGTACCTAATTATAAAAAAGTGTGTGTGTACTTATGTACACGCGTTAGAAGTTATACTTCTTCGGCGTAATAAGATAAAAATCTTTTTAAAAACTAAAATATTATCTATACCTAACTTCATAGCTAACTTCATCATGTCGGTTTTTCGTGACGGTGTGCGCGCGCATCGTAAAAATTTACCCTCATCATTTTTTCCTAACGCGCCAAAAGAAGTATAACTTCAAAAATTTGTAATGCATAATCAAGTGAACTCATTCATTCATTTCTCTTAATGAACAAATTCTATTCACACTTAGTTATGGTAAACTAGATGTTGCCTGCGTCTACATCCGCGTATTCTCCAGGTCTCTCTATTGTGCATTGGTATAGAAGAAGATGCATATTTGGCAATTCAAACTCTCCGATTAAAATAAGCGCATAATTTGAAATTGTGTCTCATGTCACATGTATTGCTATGTTTAAGCAACTACAAGTAAAGCGCATAAGGTTGGGTATCCAAAAATGTATGTTTTTGTCATAGCTATTTCTAATTGGCGACGGGTTTAAATATCACTTTTGTTTGAGACTGTACTTTTTTTTATATCTATGGCTTTCTTACTGGAATCTGTTTAGGTATTGAGATAAAAATCTATTTCAATATTCATCCTATCCACTTAAAACCTTGTACCATAATATCGTTCCTTTGTGACATGACAGCAGGATAAACGAACACGCATTTATAATGTAAATCACATACATACATACATATCTTCACGCCAAGTCCCTTAGGCAGGCAGAGAGTATCGAGTAGGCCTCACGATCCTAACAAACCTGTTTTGCTTCCTTCAGGTTCATTACCCTTTTCATACAAACACGCCGATTTCGGAGACTTTTCACACCACCCTCGGATAAATCAATCCTTAAAATAACTTATAAAAGGGTTAATTATAACATCGTTCATTAAGAGCATACGATCGTTAGTCAGCATTTCCTCGATCGGATAATTATGTTTTTGAGAGAAACATTTCCCTGACATGTAATTAATTAATTTTAAAGGAACTCTTACAAAGTATTGTTACAATCATTATCGTCGTCTCTTTCCTTTATTGATTAATCATTATTTTATTATTTAGTTTACTTATTTTTTTATTAGAAAACTGAAAAAACGCATTTTATTTTTTTTTGAAATTGAATCTGGGACCTAAAGAAGTCAAGTCCGACGCTGGACCGCTAGACCACAGAGGCGATAAATAAGCGTTTGAAAATCTTGAGAAAATAACCTTGAGAAACCCTCGCTTGAGATTGTTTACGTGACTGTACTCCATTGAATCTTGACCCAAAATCCAAGTTAGTAACAACTAAAGTAAATGAACTTAAACTTTATTAACTTTCCAAACAAATTCCATTCGACCTTTGCTATTGAATTACTTCTAAAAGCTTTTCTGGTGAAGTAAAGAATTACGTTGATTCGTCAATATTTACGGATGAGATTTCCTGAGCGGATTTGGTCAATTCTAGAGGATGATGTAAAGGGAATCAGAAAGTAAGTGGATATCCTTGTTTTAATTTAGTTCTAATGGTTTCTGACCCAGCAATAACTTTGCCTAGCCAAGCAGGTATTAAACATTAAAGTTTTTCTCTTACTCCAATTTCCCAACAAACTTGACTCAGCAAGTTTAATAATAGTCTAAACAAAGATGAGAATACAAGGGATTCCCATTATTCCTAATTGAATTTTGCTAGTCTAGTATTTATACTACTGAAACTCCTAACCTTAATACATATAAATTACGTGTCACGTTATTTGTCCGCGATGGACTCCTAAACTACTTAACCGATTTCCACCAAATTTACACACAGTGTGCAGTTTGACCTTAAAAGATAGGATAGCTTACATCTCAATTAATCGCGGGCGAAGCGGCGAGTGACAACTATTAATTTCATAGAAGTCTAGCCGACCCGGCTATCTTCGTATTACTTGACATTAACAGCTAATAACAGTTTGTATTTTTTCCCACGTTCTTTGCAATTTCCCAGGTTTTTTTATAATAACCTTCTCCTAGCAGTAACTAACACAACAAAAAAAGATTAAACAAAATTGATCCATCTGTTTAGGCGTGATGCGGTGACCACGCGCAATGGAGATTCATTTTTATGTATTACTAGCTGTTTTGGCGAACTTCGTTCCACCCGTTCAGTTTGTATGGGAAAAATAAGTTATTTTACCCCTTTTCTCATTTTACCTACAATTTTCCCGATTTTTTTTATGATAATGGAAGGCAAACAAGCAGAAGGATTGTCTGATGGTAAGAAATTCACGACGCCCAGAGACACCAAAGGTGGTAATGGTGTGTTGCCAACCTGAGGCCGGGATGTTAGGCCTCGAGCAAAAGTAAGTTTACCGGCTACCTTACCCTCCAAACCGGAACACGTCATGACGTTATGGTGGCAGGAATAGGTAAGGCGGTGGTACCAATCCGGGTGAGTCGCTGCGAAACTCTACCACCTAGTAAACACACAGTCTTGTCTTTATAAGAACCTTCTCCTGACAATAACTAATACAACAAAAAAAAAAAGAATTATCCAAATCGGTTCAGTCGCTCGGAAGTTATGCGCTTACCAAAACACTTAGCAATTCATTTCTATAGTATAGATGTGGACTACAGATTGATGATAGATATAGATATATCGCACATATATGAATAAAGTTAACCAAAGCTATAAACTTATTAAGAGCTTGCCAATTAAGAGACGAACACCTCGGTCCAGCCCCTATCTCATAAAGTAATAAACAAAAATGCCTATACGTAAAAGTTAATAGATGCTGACAACGTCTCACTAATACGCCTCCCCGACCTAATTTACGGCCACATAACGTCGACAATCTTCCCTCCAACACACCATTATCTAAGGCTCAAATTAAGTGGGGAACTGCTTTATCAAGGAGAGTGGCTGCGTTTAGATGTGCCTAAGATCATGGCTTAAGGGTTTCAGGAAATTAATGAAGGTACGATAAAATTTATGTAAGCAAGCGGTTTAGATATTTTTACTCGTTGGACCTTTTGAAAGTACTTAGGAAGAAGATTATAACTTAATTTATAAATCTAACAAATTTTAATTCATGATATAATGATATCGTGGTCATTTAAGAGCCAAATGAATTTGTGGCCGGCGAACGTAACTGTATATAATTATTACCATAAGTATATAAGTACTACACTGGATGTTTCCTAGATACACCTGCATATGGAAGTAGTTCTTCTGTTGGGAAAAAAGTAGCCAACTAGCCTTTGTCACTTTTCCGGCTTTTTTTCACAGAGAGAGCGACACGTCACACCTCTATCTATCTCTATTCTATTAGAGGTTAAAAACAAAAACATCGCTCAGCTCCAACTTGCAAGTGAAAAAGAGAAGCAACCAAACACTTTAATTTATGCCACAGGACAGCATTATCTGACTCTCTCATAATATTTCTCTATGTATTAGATGAGACCGCTTCCATCAACTATATACAACATATATATCTCAAATAACATGAAACAAAACTTTATATCTACACGTAAAATTCGCGGTCCTAAATAACGGCCACATGGTGACTTTCTATATTTTTAACCCATGACGGAAAACAGTGGTGTTATAAGTTTGACGAATCTCTGTATGTATCACTGTGTGCGTCTGTCTGTCTGTAGCATCGCAACTTTTGAACGGCTTGACTAATTCCGATGCATTTTTTGTTTCTACACTGATGTGATTAAATTGTTTTTAGCTCATTACAAATTGTTTTTTTTTTTGGGATTTTTTGAAAGTAAAGTATCTTCACGCCCATATCCCCGAAGTGGTAGGCAGAGGTACAACCAAGGCACCCACGACTAGCCGAAGACACGAAGTCTCACAATGTGATAGGTGGCAAGCCTATCGCCAACCGGGCACATTTCCAGTACCGACCAACATTTTTTAAATTAGAAAATTGGAAAAATTCAATTTTCTTAATGTTGGCCAACCCGGAATTCGAACCCAGGACCTCATGCAGTCAAGTCCAACACCCGGACCGCTAGACCACAGAGGCGACTAAAATTTTAAATAGGATTTTTTGAAATTTTAGGATTATTCATTGACTAAACTTTTACCCCAATACACCAAGATCACATACTCAAAGTATTTGGCGAACCTAATCGAGCAGAATATCTGAGTTGATATAAACTTGGTTAATCATCATGATTTAGGGGTTTCAAGAAATTAGTGAATTTACTATAAAATACAGACAAACTTATACCGATAATTTGTTTTTCCCGTGTTGGTCCGGGCTCCTTTGTAGAATAGACCATCTGCCTTCCTTGCCAGGCAGCTCGTTAAAGGCGAGCATATTCTCACCGTCACTAACAACGTGACATCTGACTAGGTGGTAGAGTTTAGCAGCGACTTGTCCGGATTGGTACCACCGCCTTACCTATTCCTGCCGCCATAACGTCATGATGTGTTCCGGTTCGGAGGGTAAGGTAGCCGGTAAACTTACTTTTGCTCGAGGCCTAACATCTATATAGGTATATTATTGGTGCATATAAAGCAGTTAAGTCCAATCCATTCACTACGCACTCTCTTTCTTATTTTATCGCCCCATAAACATACATATTTTTTATGTAAAATAGCAAATGATATAATTTTATTTGTATGTATTAGTGTTTATAAGCAACGGCTGTCTAAGAACCACCTAAAAATGTGTATAAGTTATCAGTTTTAAATAATCTTCTCATTTAAATATCTTGGAAGTATCAATGGGTGCAGTCCATTGTTTAAACATCCGACCGTACACTGGGGAAATGATTTGATTTAATGAAATCGTTTCAGAATTGAACCATTTCCGATCAGGCGACCGCTGTGGGAACAAATTTCCTTACTCAGAGTTATTAATATTTAATGGCTATTCTTATTGGTTTTATCGAGTTTATTATTGAACTTCACTTTCAGAGATCTGACTAAACTATTTGATATTAATTTAGTCTGTAAAGAAATCAGGGAATAATTTTTAGAATTGTGAAATTTCTATTTGTAGAAAATTTATTAATAGAAAATTGCATGTTTACCTATTAACCAACTCTGAAAAAGGAGAGGTTTTCAAGGCTGAATGCTTTTTTATTTTTTACTGTAAGCTTATTACAAGATTAACTACTCGGTCATTAGCCAATTTTGATGGTTCTTTTTAGAAATAGTTGGATTTAGTAGTTTTATTGCTCTGAATTGTTCATGCAAAAGAAGATAGAGGCAGACAGAAGAGAGACAGAGTTTCTGATGATAATTTCTGATTACATAGATACCACATATGGCAATGTCAATCATATTTCATATTTGATGTTTTTTACATAGCTAATTCAAAGCTTTTTAGAGTTTTGAAACGGCCCTCCTAAAACGGTACCTTATGTTTTCTTCGGACACATACTTGCCGGTCATATCCATTAAAGTTACCCCAATGACTTTATTATTTAAATATATTAAGAAATTGGTTGAAATGAATACTCAAAAACATATTTACGTCATGTAAATACATATCTTTACGCCGAATCATTTGCAGAGTACGTTCATAATATTATTCTCACAAACAAATACTTGCTGTAACATACATATTTAATTACATGTTTTTCTACATTGTTTTAATTACATGATTTAAATTGAAATTCAAAGTAAATCTTTTGACAGATACTTAACATCGCCTACGTAACATCTTGCATAGCCGTTTTGCTAATAAACATGGACTAATGTAGGAGTAAATCAACTTTAAAATGATAGTCCGTATCACATTCCGTACTTTACTCCATGTTTATAAATAAGATGGTAGTAGTTTTTGGTTCGCCAAGAAGTAAAGAAAAAAATCAAGATGTTTTGAAATCAAAAAATCAAATCCATTTTCTTGTTTTTTTTTCTTTAATCAAAATATGTATTTTGTAAAAGTATCTTCACGCCCATATCCCCGAAGAGGTAGGCAGAGGTACAACCAAGGCACCCACGACTAGCCAAAGACACTAAGTCCCACAATGTGATAGGTGGCATTCCTATCGCCAATCGGGCACATTTCCAATCCCGACCAACATTTTTTTAGTAAAAAATTGGAAAAATCCAATTTTCTTTTTGTTTACCGACCCGGGATTCGAACCCGGGACCTCATGCAGTCAAGTCCAACACCCGGACTGCTAGACCACAGAGGCGATATTATAATGTATTATGTACTTTAATAAAATCCATCTAGAATAAACAACTTACAACGTCTACACGAATAAATCCAGAACCAATATGAAAAATGACATCCTTCATCATACAAATCGAGTTTCGCGATCAAGCAACCTTCTGAGGAGTCAATCCTCCCCCCCCCCTTCCACCCCACTTTGACGCTTAATAAGAGTTTCGATAGAGACGCAATCTGAATTGCTAATGTTATTTTTTCTTTAAATGACGCGGCTTTCCGTGGATTAAATATCCATTATATTCAAAGATTCTTTGCTTATCGCTTTTATGTGACTCAAGTGTTTTATATCACCGTTTAAAATAATTACTGTTGAAGTAGGTCTTGTTATATAACTAGCCGATCCGACGAACTTCGTATCGCTTTACATTTACCGCTTCTAGCAGTTTGTATGGACAATTTTTTCTCTACTTATGATCCTTCTCCTGACAATAACCAATACAACAAAAAAAGTTTGGATTTTTTTTTATTCGTTCAGACGTGATGCAATGATCACAGGAAACGGGGATTCTTTTTTATATAAATAAAAAAGTACTTTTTATATAAAACTTACATAAGTTCCCGTATTAGTCTAGGTCCGCTAAGTAAAATATACCATCGTCAGAGGTGAGTGTAGGTAATGACTCTGTTAGACTCCGGTCCGGATATTTTGCCGCAACAGGTCCAATATCCCAGTCATAGGCCAGCGACATACCTGTAACATCTATGGTATCTGTAGGCCACGATCTTCTCTAACCATCAGGAGAGGAGTGTGCTTGTTCGCTTCTTATCACATAAAAAGGACTGGTAGTAAGATAAAAACACACCAATAATATTTATGGTAGCTAGGCTATGGTAGTCTCTAACCACCAGGAAAATTGTCCCTTGTTCACCATAATTTAACAAAAATACAGATGTTTAGATTTATCACACTAATATCCGTCCTCAAGGCCTGGGTTCAAATCTCACAGTTAGGCGTGTAGCTATTATAAGCGCTCAACCAATGAGGCAGTTGCTAACCACTCGACCAATGAGTCTATAAAGTTTTGAGTTTATTCGATTTTTGAACGTATGACGTAAAGGAAGGTTACTTTTTTCTGAATGAATAACTTGTTGCTAACCTCGTGGTTTTTACACCTTCATCGATCTTCAACTGAAAAAGTGTTTATTTCTTTGTTGACTTTAGATACCTACAAAATTCGTTTATGTATTTTCATTACTTTGTACGTCAACTTTTTTTTAACCTTGACAGGGCCGAAGAAAACATAATAGTTACTAAATTGTATACGAAGACAAGACGTTTTGAAGTTTTTCTTTGAACTAATAATCTAAAATAAACACCTAATAATTCGTGAATAAAATCCTAATGAAGCATATTTTGCGTTTAAAATCAATCTTGTTTTTTAGAAATATTTCCAACTAGTTGTTGCTCACGACTCACTCATCGAGATTAATTATATCCAAAATTCCTCCTCCTATGTCCTAGCTATATCCAAATACAATATATCACGCGGGGTCATCAACCTTTTACCGAATAATAAAACTGTTTGTTTATTTTGAGTCTGATTTTTTTACTACTTCCGTTAATTATTCAGAACATCCAGCCTCAATTTCGAGCACTATTTAAAAATACCTTAAATATTTATTTATAAATTAAAATTCTTTATATTGAAGTTTAATTATGAAATAAAACGCCGAAATTCAAACACAAACTCGTATCTATAAGGCACGATAGCAAAATTTGCTTAAAAAACTGCTTTATAATCATCTCAAAAGCCACAATTGCAGTTGACCAAGAGTTTCAAGTGAAATTACAAGAACGAAGCGCGGCAAGGCAATTATTACCCGAACTTGGCCGCTCTAAATTTTCACCCTCATTGTACAAAGTTTATAATCGCGCTATCAAATTTCCGTGTCACTTGTAATGGTCTCCGCCGCGAGCCGTGATTTGTTCTGTCAACGCTTTCGAAGTCGATAAAGTGGCTTACATTCCAAGTTTAGTATTTCACGCTTTACTTTAGCAATTAACTGAGCGTTTTATGAATAAATCATTCGTAGTCACATTTGTTCATTAGCATGGAGTTTCGGTTGAAATGATTCAAGTGATAATAATTTACAACGATTGCAAAATTCAGATTAATTTTAGATAACTTAAACGAAACATTAGATGATTTGTGTGAAGATTTATCAAAACAGACACCCAGCTGCATCAGTTTGATAAATTTGTGGTCAATAAATAGAAAAAGAAAATAATAAAAATATTATTTTTATGCACGTTAACCTTACAAGAAGTACTTGTGAATCTATATAGTACTGAATCTTCCACCGCATCGGACTCGGCGACACACTGAGAAGATCCGGCATAAAACCCAGTGGGCTTATCTTTTTTCTTGGTTTTAAAATATGTATGCAATTACAAAAGTGATAATTATTAATGTTTATAAGAGAGTGAATATGCGCTCTTATCTGCTAAATATTCATCAATTGCATAATAACCTTTTTCATATAATTTCAATTTATCACAATTTTTATTTCGAAGGTATTTCATGTAAGTTTATTGTAAATAGGTATACATTGGCCTCTGAAAAAATGGCTTATTCTGCAGAGACGAGGCACATGTACAGCAAGATTATTTTTATTCAAGACAAAAACATAGTATTATGTCCTTTTTGGCTTGAAACATATAGGTAATATGCCAAATTGTATTGTGATAGGCCTAGCTGCTAACGTGATTGATAAACATCGAAATATCTTTAGAAATAGATAACTAGTTTAATTATTTATTACCAAAAAATTTAAAAACTATTGTTACGAGCTATGGGTAATAAAATGCCGTTCGTAACGTAGAAGACGTTTATTGAAAGCTTCCACAAAAATCCTCTTAACAGAATCCGAATCGCTAAGTAAAATCACTGGTCCAATGTCCTCGCTGTATTCGCCGAAATAATTCTTCCTTGTCGCTTAGTAGAGATCGCTTCGATTTCGCTTCCGAAATTGAACTGGCGGGTCGCGGCTCGATGCCTCCTTATATACTGCTATGCCCATGGTTCGAGAAACTTCTCATACAATCTAACACAATAGACGCTTCCCGAATCTTCGGGTGATTACGTCAAGGACATGATTTATTACCTGCGGCGCTATACGTAAACAATGCGTGCTGTGTATAGGTACTACTCGCCGCGGACCGCGAATGTTCCAGAAAACGTTGTTCTCTTATCAACGACTTTTCGAGAACTTTCTTCACTGTTCGATAGTAGACCTAATACCTACTTATGCGTTTTTGGGGTTTTGCTGTACGACGCTTCGTTTTCGAGATATAGGTACTCAAAGTCGTAACACTATAATTAAATTTAACCCTGTCTACCGTAAACTACCACCATTTTCAAACCTAGCCAGACAGGAGAAGAAATGGCGAAACAAACTCCTCGGCAACCATCACTTTCATTATATTTGGTTAATAATTATTAGTTATTTTACTATAAATTCTTATCTACAAGAAAATCCTTGACACTTTAATATGTTTTATCTAACAACAGGTCAAATACCTACCTTCGAAATCTTTTTAATGGAAGTGATTTGAGATTATCAGGAATTTGGTTGTTGGATCGATGGACATGCAGTAAACATTATTTTTACAAATGTTAAGTTTTTGGTTCGGCACATGCAATTTCTCGCTATTTCTAAAACATGAAATTCCCAACATTTCAGCATGTGTTTTAAACAAATGATAATGTTATTTTACAAATACACATACAGCCAAGATATACAAACAAGGTAAAGGTAAAATTTTAAGCGACTTAAAAAGTGGTTTGCATGAATACAATTGAGCCATGTATGCTAAAATACGTCAGCAATATACTGTTTTTTTCATACAAATCAATTATGGATCTTGGCGACAAAAATACACAAGATTAACAGTAATATGCTTTATAAGACCAGTGTTTCCAAAACACGATTCATTTCACTTTGCTTGATAGAAAAAAATCAAAAAGTTAACCCTTTTTTGAAAGCAAAACCCGTCTGTCTGCTTCAATTATGAAAATATCGATACCAGATTTAACATAAACATAGATAAATATTATAACTAAAAGATAAATGTTTTAGTTTTTATATTCTTTTTCAAATTACTTTTATAGTGTCAAAAATAGTGATTTGGCGCTTAAGACATTTACTTTAGAGCGCAATATTTCATAGTAATCATGGAACGGGGGAGTGCGCTGATTGGCTCTTCTGGCTGACTAAGTATGGAGCCTTAACACTAAATATGGCGCGAATGCACTTTTGTACTCTGAAGATTCTAACTAAATCTACAGAATTTCCCCAAATAGTAATACCATATTGCAAAACCGAAGAAAGCCTTCTTCTACTTTCTACTTGTTTTATTCTTCTTAATACATATACAAACCTATCAATTTTATTGCATAGAGAGTAAATATGTGATTTCCAATTGCAATATTTATCAATTTTGCTATAAAAAATCTGTAATAACTTATTTTAACGATTATATCGATATATAGGACTTACATTTCAACTTAAATATTTCATGCTTTACTTTACTAATTTAGCAATTTCTAACTTAATTATCATAGTCAAATTTGTTCGTTAGCTTGGAGCTTTCAGTATTAACTCAAGTGATAATGTATGTATATGACAAAAGTTATGCTTGTTAATCATTCTCATTCATACCTATACACAAACACATTCTACAATACAAACGAACTTACATAAAATGCAGGATTACTTATAAGTCATTTACTTCTGTTGTAGTTTTGGGTTAGTTTAATAAATTTTACTACCACTCCCCCTTCCCCCATGGAATTAGGGGTTTGGGCACTGGTTGCCTGTAACAACATACCTTATAACTTTAAATACCGAGAGAGAACAAATCACTACATAGCATAAAACAAAGTCTCTTCCTCTGTCCCTATGTAAGCTTAAATCTTTAAAACTACGCAACGGATTTTGATGCGGTTTTTTAATAGATAAAGTTATATAAAATCAAATATAACTAAAAATTCAATAACAAACAGTTTAATTCTTTACTACTAGGTGCTATTATCAAGGTCCCATAGTGTGTGTGTGTGTGTATGTGTCTGTTTCCTATGAACTCAAAAAGGATTGTATATATTTTATATACAGTTTTCACCAATAGAGTGATTCCTGAGGCAGGTTTAACTTTTTAACATCTTTTGTTAAAAATAATACCAAACTGGTATATGTAATTGTAATATAATTATGTAATTTCAATATTTGAAAGTTTAACTTTATTTGATGTATTCAACATTTTTGCAAAATAATAGCTGTAATCACAGAAAGGAACAGATTAAATATTTGCTGAGATTCTATCAATTAATTCTAGCTCCAATGAGCGAAGTATTCTGTTTGTTTAAACTCGCATTCAAAACTTAATGAGAAATCAATTTAACCTTTACTCGAGTCACATTAATTGTAGAACTATTCAACAACTCAATAAGTACTCGTAACAGTTCTAACGTATAGAAAACTCTCCCTCCCCTCTCTATCTCTCTCTTTCTCTCTCGCTCTCTTGCACTCTATCGAAACGCAAGTTTATGTATAAAAAACTACGCATATCAGCAAAATTAAAACTTTAAAAGTCACGTAGAGACTCATATTACGCTATGTCGCTAGAGTAATAATAGAAACGTGACGATATAAATGGTTGTCATCTTGGTTTCACAATCATTTTATACGGTAACTCTAACTTCGCCCTACGCGGCTATAGCCCAGCGACGGTAGATCAGTGATGAATGATGACCCAAGGTATTTTGTAGCATCTGAGACTACCGCCGAACAGCGAATGTATAGCGAATAGTAAATGTAAAGCTACGCTTTACATTTACTATTGTTATATACTATAAATGTTTTTATCATCAACAAACTCTTCTATTGCGTAGTAGGCTTTCAGACATAGCTTATGCTTCAGTTATGTATTGAAACTATAATATGGTAACTCTAAAAGTTCTTTCGTTATTTTATTATAGAAACGAACACACTGACATGTTATAAATGATTTTTTTAATGTTGCTAAGTCTCGAAACTGGTGAAACTAGCTTATTTCTGTTTCTGGTAGTATAACAATGAGTGTCCCAATTCTTTCTAAACTCACTGATGTGTTTTTTTACACATAGAAGGTTTTCGAGAATAAACTGGGAGCTTAAAGTAAGGATGCCAATTTCTTTGAATTTATTTCGCAATGATTGCGTAGGTTTCATGTTGTAAATGAATGGCCCTTTTTTTGCAAAACAAAAACTATGTCAATATTAGCAGCACTACCCCATAGTAATATTCCATAAGACATAACATTATGGAAGTAACCGAAGTACACCAAACGTGCAGTGTCGATGTCTGTAATCATGCGTATCCTTCTAATAGCATATGCAGCAGAGCTAAGTCTTTTTGCTAGAATCTGCATGTGAGCTCCCCACTACAACTTAGAGTCTATAGTAATTCCCAAAAATGTTGTGGATTCAATTACAACTAAGTCATGGTTTTGGATTTTTAGTGATGTCTCTATCTGTTTGACATTAGGTAAGGTAAAATTAGTGCATTTATTTTTTTTTATTGTTAAGTAATAAGTTGTTAATATTGAACCATTGAGCTATACCTGAAAGAGCAATGTTTACATCATTAAAGTTTGTCTCTCGTCTGTGAATTTTAAAAATCAGCGAGGTGTCATCTGCAAACAAAACTATTTTGTCTTTTTTCTACTAAGAAAGTATAAACCAGCCTTTCCCAAAGTGGGCGATAACGCCCCCTTGTGGGCGCTGGAAGCCTAGAGGGGGGCGGTATAAACCTTAAAAAAATGTTTTTTTTAAACTAGGCGCAAAAAATATGTTATTGAGGTTATTGACAAGAAAAAAACGAGGGGGGGGGGGGCGCTACAAAACAACTGATTTTCAAAGTGGGCGTTACATGAAATAAGTTTGGGAGCCTCTGGTATAAACGTAAAAGCAAAGTATAAAAGTTACATAAATGAACATAATATTATATTCGTGCATTAAAATTATAGACGATATTTTTTTTAATTAGTGTACACAACATTACAGTTCTTAAATAAATGATTTACAGTTTTTATTGACCCCATTAGTCATATTGTATTAATATGGCTCTATGGCCTAGTGGTCAGTTGTCGACGTAGATTTTACATAGTCCCGGTTTCAATTCACTAACCGGGTAACTCAAAACTGTGTTTCTCAAAATTCTAAATTACCAAAAACTTAATTAACTAAGGAAAATATTAATACTTCTTATATACAAACATTTTTTTTGTCGAATTGGCTAATGATGCCAATAGTATACCCATAATTAGGCCTATTAAACTGAAGTGGAGAAATTTTACAATATTTCTTATTTAATACATTAAAGCATATTAAGTTAAGAAATCTAAAATTAAAAAAAAAACTCTGACTCTTGTTTCACAGCTGACTCATTTAATAAAAATAAAATGAAACAAAAAATTTAATTACACTTTGTTTTGTTTTATTTTACTGAATTTGTAGGTTGTATACGAAATAACTTTGCTGAAATGTAACATTGAATTAATGAAAAAACATCTAGTAGAAAGAGTAGTAATGTTATTGTAGCAGATCTTACTTAGAATTTGTGTGTTGTATTCTCTTTAGTAACAGAGTTTTTTAACTAATGTAGAAGCTATTCAATGATTTTTTTAAATCTGATAATAATAGTTTCTTCAAATCATTAAAAGTTTACATTTATTTTAACTTGATAAGAGTAGCAGCACTTAATTTAAATTTGGATAAATATTTATTTTGAAACACAACCAAATGCTGTGCATTTGAACGTACATATATCTCAAAACATTAATTAGCCAAGAGTAACTTTAAACAAGAATATGATTGTAAATCGCATGTGTGGGTTAAAAATAAACAATTCACAGCAATGGCAGCCCCCTTTTCCTACCCTTCTGTCACATAAAACGCGGACGTGAGCCTTCGTAATTACGCTTGCGTGATTTTAAACCTCGCAGTTTTTGTGTAAAAACAATACAACTGATTGATTTTGCCCTAAGGGACGAAAGTAATTGGTAAGGGTTTGTTAATGAGTGTTTTGAATTAAATTGTTTTTACACCCTCACCCAAAGTGGGTGTAATAGGGATAAGACGATCAAGGGCTGTTTTTTTTTGTTCAAGTGCTATTGTACTTTCAATTTATATCAGAAACCGAACTGCCAACCAGTTAGCCGTAATCGACCAGTACTGTTCGACTTATTTTCAAATAGCAAATAGTCTTCATTTGGATGTACAAAAAACTACAAATTCGATACAGACAAAAAATGGGAAATTCGACAAAAAACTGGAAAAAATCAATAACTATTATTTAGACGGATCACCTGGTTAAAAAAAATATGTGTCGCCTATAAACTTATATGAGAATAGTGGGGTAATGCCAGTCTACAGTTATACCAGGAAAAAATAAGGGGGTATAATTACGAAATCTGAGAAAGACGTTGAAGAACTTTAAGATTTTTTTTTTGAATGACTAACTTGTTGCTAATCTTGCGATTTTTACAACTTCACCGAACTTTGTGGGCCGAGCAGAGTGCTCAGCCCGAAGCAACTTTAAGATATATTAAATTAAAGTACGAGTGTTTTATTTTTTTTTTAATTATGATGTTTGACCAAAAAATTCTTAGTCAAATATCAATTACTTAATAATTTACATCTATCAGTCATAACCTAAAAACCATAAATCCATCAAAGAGGTATGATATGAACAGTTGATTTGGCTTAAGTAAACTTATTAACGAAAAAGCTTTGTAACGATAAATCAATTTCTTTTTGATACTAAACAAGCTGGCACCTGCGACTTTGCACGCATAGTAAGGTCATGTAACTCTCCTTCTGGAGCTCGTCGAGATATAGAATATATAGCTTGTTCCTTTTGCACGGTCTAATTTTGATAAAGTTGCTTCAGTTTTTTGGAGTTAAAAAATTACACATTTAAAGTATTACTCAGAGATAAAAGTTTCACATTAGTTGTACATTCTGTTATTTTATACCTGCCACCACTTGTTTATAATGATTAATACATTTTTAGATAAAATATGAGATGAAAATAAATACACACATAAGTACACAGTTCCTACAATCTACGTACCTACATTTTGAACTACCAGGAAATCCATCTACTTACTTGTCCTCTGAAATTATAAAAAATATATTAAAGCTTCTATGTGTTGGCAGAGGGTGGTCATTGTGATATGGGCGATCGAACCCCCGAGCAAATATTTGCCCGTCGATTGTCGACAATCCGCCGCGCCTTTGTCAACATGATACCAACTCATTTACCTAATGGCTCTTTACGGTGCCGAAACCCATATTTTCAGAATTATGAATTCGATCACTTATGATTTTAGTAAAAAAAAACAATTATAGTAAAAACAGTAAAGTTTCGTATCAACATTTGTTTATTTTTGTAATTTCAATATTGTAAGGGTTCCCCAAGGTTTGATTTCGGGTCCACATCTATTTATTGATGTTATAATTAGTTATATAGTTAGAATCAAAGCGATCAAATAAATAAACTGTTTTAAATTATAATTAATTTAATACCACCAATTCAGAAATTTTAAGAAAACAGTTGTTCTAGAATTGAAGATAAAAACCTCTAGCAATGGTAACTTTTTACTTTTTGCAAAGTATGTGTGTTAATAATATCTTACTGTGTGTTAACAAGATGTTACAAAAATTATAAGTATACCAACATATTCTACCATATTTTGATGTGCAAAATATTTTATTATCATTAATATACTCGTTTTTTATCCACTATTCCTAGTTTAAAAGCTAAACAACACTTACATTAAGTTCGTCATCAAGGATTTCTAGTTCACTATAGCTTAATTTAGGGTATTTCTATATTTTTTATCTCTACTATGCTATTAAACCGAACTAATGCTAAAATTTGTGAGTATGAATTAATAATTATTTTATTGCTAACTTCGTCACAAAATTTGAACTGATGGTAAAAAAATATTAGTAAATCTATAATCCTAAAACAAAGATAGGTTTCTTTTGGTTCCTACCATGGTATGATTTGCAGTAAATTTAATTACTTTTAAATGTGGACGAAGCGGAAAATATAGACTAGTAATAAATTTAATGAATAGCTAAATTAAATTTCAATGAATAAGGTTCATTATTCAAAAGCATTTCTATTCAGAATCAGTTTCTTTTAATATAATTCAATTTTCGCTTGGTATTACTGAATCCATAGAATTCAAATTACGTACCAGATTGTCGTGACATAAGAAATATCTCTCAAGCCGGTGTTGTAAATTTACTTTAGGCGAAGAAAAAGTTGTGTACGTAAATTTTTTATACGAGACATTGTAATTTCTTTTCGAAGTTTTATTTTATGACAAAACGTAAGTCGCATGTTATTTTTACTCAATTACATATCAACGTTGTTGCTATGATTTAGGCCTCTTACCCTTACCTCCTGTATTTGTTACGACGTATGAAGTGTCACCGATTTATTTTTTTTACAAAATACCCCCTAGTTTCACCAGATAGTCATACCATCTAAAGCGAGACATATTTTACGTAAACTAGTTTATTTTCGCTAAATACGAGTAAGTTAGTATATTCACGCCAGGAGTACCTATATTCAGAGTCGGAAGACAGAGATAAAAAAACAGGGCATTCACGATTAGCTAATGGCACTTGGTGTATATAATAAACCAACATGGCAAGTTGTTTTTGAAAAAAAATTAAGGAACAAAAATGTTGAGTAGCTCGAGCCGGCTATCAAAGCCTCATGTAGTCAACGCTAACACCAGACAGCTACACCCCTAGACCATTTGATGTCGCTATTTAAAAAAATCTAAACTATTTCTACCGCAAAGTTTTCTTTTAATACAATTTTATGTAATATAAAAAGAAATATAACATGTACTCTTGTTATAATAACTTACAAATTTAAAGTATATCGTAAGCACGAGTTCTTCCAATAAAATATTTATTGTTTTATATCTCAAACTAGCTGCCCGCCCTCGCTTCGCTTCGGTTATTCAGGAATAAAAATCCTACTAATATTATAAATATCGAAAGTTTGTGATTATGTCCGGGGGAAGGGGGGAATGCAGTAAGCGCGCATGTCTTTGATACGCTTCAACGATATTTAATTTTGCGCCCGGAGACTTTAAATTTTTGATAACTCATTAGTTGTTAATTTTTTTCTGATAGTGTAGAAGGCAATTTCGATCTAAATTACACGCATAGCGTCTCTAACAGATTTATTTGATTAAGAGCAATACTGTATCGTTAAAAATATGTTCTTAAGTAACCCTTCATTTTACTGTTTTAAGTAAACGCAAAAAATGATTATTCTTTAAAGATAGACATTTACCACCGCTAACTTTTTTGAGATCGATCGAACAGGAAAAATCCCATCATACAATGTTTTGTTAAAACTCAATCGTTTTTGGCAGCGTTTTCGAGTAAAGCTCCCGATCGGCTTATTTTTTGCCGACATATTAAACTAATATCGTTGTAATATCGTTGGTTTGTACAAAACATAAACTTACTATACAGTAAAACCTTCCTCAAGAATTGTTCTATCTATTGTTGAAAACGGAATGAAAATTCGTTAAGTACTTTTCGAGTAAATCGCGAACAGACAGACAGACACGGCGGGGGACTTTGTTTTATAATACGAGTATGTATTGATTATCATTGCTTTATCTTCTACTGTCGTACAATTTTTATAAGTGAAAACTTCTTTAGCGGCGTTGCGCACTTTTTTGGAATAGGTAAAAACTTCTAAGCTCGCGTCAGATCGTCAGATTGTAAGGCGGCACACTGCGTATGCGCAAATAAAACGGCGCAAGTCGCTTGCACGAGATCTAAAATAAAACGTAGATTCGTTGCTGTTTTTGTTGCTTACATATTTCCGAACAGTATAGGATTCGCAATCGATAATACCAGTACAAGTGAGTGTAAAACAATCGCATAAACTACTGCGGGTCGGCCCCTCGCATTGATCTTCAGTATTAAATATTGTACTGTAAAGTGTAAACTGTTTCTTGCTTTAAATGCTTTGCAGTTTGTGATAGATAAAATAGATGTTAGTTTAGTAAAACAGCACTTATTTTCGCTCTATTATTTTAAAAGTTAGAGGCGAAGAGGGACTCATTTTACCACTTAGCACGTGTCTATCTTTAAAACGATTGACTTTGATATAAAATTTGGTTCAGGAACATATTTTTTTTAGAAACAGCCTTGCACAACAGCCTTATAAGTTTAATGTAAAACAAATTATTTGTAATCTATGAGAACGAAAAATTTACATTTTCACATAGTAAAATCTACTTACTACAAAATTTTAACTATGTAGTGCCAACACTACATAGTTGAAATTTCGTAATTGCAAGTAGATCAGATCACGAATGTATCGAGTGTATTGCTTATTATACTAAATTATATCACGTTGTCTTAGTTGTATATTGGTTTGTAATTATTTATTACGTGTATAATTAATCAAGTTATTAGTCAAGCCTCGTTGGTCGAGTGGCTAGCGTACACGCCTAACTACACCGATCATCCGCGAGGCTCGGGTTCGGTTCCCGACGGGGGCAGGCATTTGTGTGATGAACATTTAGATGTCTGCATTTCCGGGTCTGGGTGTTTATTAAATATATCCTGGTATCTATTTAAGTATTTCTATGGATTAGAATCGTTGACTAACACCCATAACACAAGCATATAATTTGCTTACTTTGGGGTTAGATTCAATTTGTGTAACTTGTCCAGGGATATTTATTTATTTATTTATTTTAAGTTAGTTTTAGCATCGCCTCTGTGGTCTAGCGGTCCGGGTGTTGGACTTGACTGCATGAGGTCCTGGGTTCGAATCCCGGGTCGGCCAACATAAACAAAATTGGATTTTTCCAATTTTCTAACTTGCCACCTATCACATTGTGGGACTTAGTGTCTTCGGCTAGTCGTGGGTGCCTTGGTTGTACCTCTGCCTACCTCTTCGGGGATATGGGCGTGAAGATACTTTAGTTTTGGCATAAAGTAATTGCTACTACTGATATTGTTAGTATAATTATCTGAATATCCGCTTTAATGTTATGTTGACCGGTAAAAGAAGTTTTGATGTTGACTGATAAGGCTATATAAATATTACTCACCTAATTGGTGGTAGTCCGCAGTTGTTGTTCAATTTTGAAGCAGTAGATATATTTCGTTACACGAGCAAGGTTTGTTTTATTGGAAGACTCTAACAGTAGTAACGGACGAACGGACATAAAATATTTAAACGATTGCCGTTCAGCTACGGAACCTTAAAAATGAAAACCTACTAACCTACATTAATAAGTGGTAAAATCTATAACGTTATTAAAACCATATTACATTTTGCTCTATAAAATGTCCTCTTTTGAAAACTCTTGATAGAAAAGCAGCGTCGCACTCCTGCTGCAGCTATTATGATGAGTCAGCAAACTTTTTCCGAAAATGAAACAGATAGGTAATAATTTTAGTTAAAAATAGTTGTATGTAGGCAGTAATAGTTTTATTTTTTCCTAGTCGCCTCTGTGGTCTAGCGGTTCAGGTGTTGGACTTGACTGCATGTGTGTGGTCCCGGGTTTGAAACCCAGGTCGGGCAACAAAAAAGAGGTTGCTCGAGATTGAATATGTGCCCTTTGGCGATAGGCTTGTCACCTATCACATTGTAGGACTTAGTGCCTTCGGCTAGTCGTGGGTGCCCTGGTTGTGCGTCTGCCTACTTCTTCGAAGATATGGGCTTGAATATACTTACTTACTTTATTTATTATTACATTTAACGCTACTTGCACATGCTTGGGTTAAGAGTTTAACTCTTGAGCTACCTCCTACCTATGGCTAAATCACTTTACGTTTGACAGTTTAACTTAGTATTAAATTTAACTCAGGAACGTGCAAGCTGCCCTTATTGAAGTTATTTAACTCTACCGCTGAAAACCTTTTAGATGTCAGGACAAAATTAACCTGTCCCACTCTACTCTCAGATTTCCTGACTAGTTCTACATACAAAAATGTATGATAAACCGTTACGTAAAAATATAGTTTCGTTTGTAGATTCCTTTACTACGTGATAAACGGTGTCCATTTCAAATTTCGAACGTATATTTACATAAGCATATTTACTTACAAAGATGATAAATAAAAATCGGTGGACAAATCACACAAATTGATATAACCACAAAGTAAGCAAATTATATGCTAGTAGTATGGGTTTTAGTCAACGATACCAAATAAATAGAAATACTTAAATAGATTCTGGAGTAAATTTAATAAATACCCAGACCCGCAAATATAGATATCTAAACATCATTACTCAAATGCCTGACCTCTCCGGGAATCGAACCCAAACCTCATGGTTAGTCAGTGAAGTTAGGCAGATATACCAGTCCCTCAACAAACGAGGTAGTCAAACTAATTCTAATGGTATTCTTAGAAAACTACCTTACCAAAGTCGTATAGGCTTGATTATAATAATCGAGGGCGTAGACACGACTAAATGCTACTTAAACATAAAATCAGAAGCACATCGTAAGACATGTAGTAAATATCGTTAATCTACTCCTCGCCCGTAACCGCTCAGTGGGTGTGAGCCAATTCCCCTGCCAAATACGGCTCATCAATATTTTTCTATATACTATTATTTCACCAAAGTTATAAGAAACTTTTGTTATGGTGATTCTGCAATGATTTTTGAGCTTATCATAGATCAACATAGATTTCTAGATTTACAAGTTAATAATGGCTGAAATAGCATTGAACTTTAAGAACAAAGTTTTGTAAGTAGTTACTGTATTTAAGTTAGCCTACCGGACTAAGTTGCTACTATTTGTTATGCATATTATGCATATTGATATTATGGATACTATTTTTGATATATCTACCTAAAATTTTAATGGCGCATTACTAATTTCGGAGTTCTAATATTTATGTATTGCAAAAATAGCGAACGGCGGTTTACACACTCGAACTTCCAAGCACAAAAACGCATATTATATTTTCATCATATTTACTAAAAAATCATAATATATTTTAATCTTCGATATTAACCCTCTCATTTATAAAAAAAGCCTAAAGTGCACCAAGGTTTCAGTTGACATTATACTCTGCTTTTTTACGGCAATAATGTCAACTTGAACCTTGAAATATTTTTGTCTATATCTATTAATAAAGCGATTAAAATTAGAATGGGGTTTATTTGGCTCCAAGTTTTCAGCAGTTTTCAGAGCATTAAAGCTTAATCCACCTTGTTGTATTGATCGAGCCTATTAAGGCACTTTTGCATCACACCTGTATAAACTTCGTAACAATAATAAAGCGCCTTGAAACTACTTAGGCAAGTCCATTTAAGCTAACGATGAGTTATTAGCGATAACAATGTCATTGTTATTCCTGTTTTCTTTTGTCGCTTTGTTAGGCCATTAGTGGAAATATGTGCACGCTATTTGCTTCCGTACTACCTATTCATATGGGATAAAATTACACGTACTTTTTATATAAGTGATGCATTATTTTGTAAAATAATTATTATTATATTCCAACATGCGATTATATTTATTACGTGGAATGTATAATGTTTTTACTTGTAATATGCTGTTATTTGTCGATATAAAATTAATGAGATTACATTTATACTGTTTGGTGCTAAATACATACGTAATTAATTTTTTTTCGACATAATCCGATGTTTAGATCCACCATTTTTCATGTTACCCGAAAGTTGTAAATGTTGTAGATCAGTGGTGCCCAAACGGTCGATCGCGATCGACCGGTCGATCACGAGAGATTCCTCGGTCGATCTTTGAGTTTAAGCCAGTTAGTACCTACAAGATTTAATTTTCGAATTTCGAATATTTTTAATATACAAATGTGTGTAAATGGTAAGAAGCTATGTAAAGCTACTAATAATTACTTATGATTACAACATAAAAATAAATGATAATATAAATACACGTGTTATTATTACTAACAGATAATAAAAAGAAATACATAAAAATAAAGCTGTTGATCTTAAGCCCTTAACTTTTTCTCAAGTCGATCTTCACAGCAAAAAGTATAGGCGCCACTGGTGTAGATGAAACTGGAACGCCTCTTTTATCGAGCGTAACATGCACGCCTTAACATCGCGAATTTCTTTTTCGATTCGAAATAGAGGTAGAAATTGTTTTGGGATAACCATTGAAATGTCTTGTGTTTATTAAATTGATTCTATATTTCAGTATTTCTATGTATTAGTATTATTGATTAACACCGATAGCACAAACACATTATTTCCTTGCATTGAAGTTAGATTCAATTTGTGTAATTTGTCCAGGGATATTTATTGTTAATTCAAAACCCCTAAAATAGTCACCGAATATGCTAGTAAAAAAAATAAAATAAGAAATCAATCATAGCAGTTGCAAGGAGCGATACAATTTGGGAGTTGACAACAAATAAAATTACTAATGTCTCTTTTATTACAATACTCAAAAGTGATGCCAATGTGCAGTAAGAGACTTCAATCATAAAGTTTAAAACTGTTTAACAAATGAAGAAAATACTATGTTTATACGATCTATGAATATACAATGACGATAATCCCACTTAAAGCATCTCAAAAGTTTCTGCTATAAGTTGTTGTTAAAGAGAATTTGCTATATCTAGGCATCTTGTAATTAGCGAGCAAAGGTTAATGACCCATTCATTACCAGCAAGACCATGACTGTAGAATGGTAGAGTAGAGTACTATGCTGCAAATTGCTTGGGATCCACCGCCTTACCTATTCCGATACTATAATGACAAGGTCGTGTTCCGTTAAAGAGAGTAGTATAGCCGGTAGACTCGCACAATTGGTCTCACATATTAGCTTAAAGCTGTGTTTGTGCGCTATCATATCAAATAAAAACTATATTTCTTTGTAATCTGAATAATAAACAGTGTTTAATTTATAATAAACATTTTGTGGCTAGCCAACACATTTGTGTGTATGTGTGTGCGTGTGTGTGTGTGTGCGTGTGTATGTGATTTTTTTGTTTGAAACCATACGTGGTCAAGATAATTCCCAGCTACACTAACTATAAATTTTATTGAGGGTCATCGAATTTTTAAATTTTTCGGTTATTTAACTTATTGGTTTTAGTTAGCGTCAATGTTTGAAATGAGATTTCTGTCATAACCGCAAGTGGTATTTAATATAAACATCCCTTCGCTCGAACTCTACCTAAATAACCGCAAGACCTGTCACTGTCATGACGCGAATGAAATATTTGTGAGTAAGCGAAGGCGAAACTGACAGAGGGTAATGTGGAAAATGTCAGGAATTTTGTTATTTTAAAACAGTGACAGACGCAGGGAAATATTTTTTGTTAAAATATTATGGGAACGTTTTTTACTGTCTGAACATTTTTGATTCCCCGAGGCGATGCCTGCATTTAAATCCTTAATTCTCGAGATCAAAAGTATAGGCTTATTTTTATCCCGAGTATCCTTTTAGAAACATAAAGTACCGGTATGTAAAAAATAGACCTGTGTAGCAATTCTTTTTGTTTATACGTTTCAAACCCTTTTTTTCAATTCGCCTCTTTACATTAAAGCAAAACCTTTTCATAAAAAAACAAGATATATAAAAATAACTACGTTAATGAAAAACGACTTCAAAATTAAATTCAATTTAACACTTACTTATAATATAATTATTATTAGTTCAAGGCTTGGCACCGACTTCAAACCTATTAGTAAATGGCACATATAAACAACAGGTAGCATATTATTAATATTAAATCTTTATTATTTTTTACTTTTTAGTTTTGAAGTCGGTTTTTATTAACTTAGTTATTTTTATTAAATGCTTTTTAGTTTATTGCTGATATTATTTAATTTAATAAAAATAAACATCAGGATATCTAAATGTAGACAAAAATGCTCATAAAATAAAAACTAATGGGCCTACCTGAATCAATTGTATGAGAATATTTTGTAAGTATTTCGCATCAAACAAAACAAGCGTTACTTAGATCGGTTCAGAAACCTTGGAGAAATCGGTGAACAAGTATCGGAATATCGGTTGTCTTAAAAATAATTGAGCTCAGTAAAACTGAAAAAAATCGATTCCAACTATTTATTTATTTATTTATTTAACACTTTATTGCACACAAAAATTAAAATACACAAAATACACGAGAAGTAAAAAATGCACAAAAGGCGAGCTTATCTCTAACTAAAGAAATTTCTTCCAGCCAACCCAAAAAAAATTAAGCTGTGAAAATAAAATGGAAGGCATCGTGTACAAAACAATTAACTATAGCTATACTTATAACGAATAAATAAAAATATACTAAAAAAAGTGTGTAAAAAAAACAGGTACAATTATAATTATTAAAATATCTTAGTAGGATAATATATGAGTATGTTATTGTGTCAACGATAAGTAATGTTCCTTCAATCTTTTTATTTCTTTTTTATTTAATTGGGTACTACGTCGAAATTTGAAAATTCTTTATTCGAAAGAACTAATGATACCGAAATGGTGCCACATAAATTTGATCATGATCCGACTAATGGTATTTGAGTTATACCTACTTAATGATGTATAAAGTTTTGTTAATGTCATGATTTACCTATCTTTTTAATAAGAAACATTAAAATCAGTTTGTTATTGGCCAAGCGATTGTATGTCCACACGATTGACTTATCTTTTAAAAACATCTACAAAAATCGTTTGTTGTTAGCAAAGCAATTGCATGACAAACATACAAAATAAAATACATGCAGTAGAATTAAAAACCTTCTCCTTTTTAGAATCGGAGCGAGATTAAAAGAAGCCTACTCGTACAACTAGAATACGATTATAATACTCTCAAGAAATTATAAGTTAAATATATTTTCTATACAAACTCTTTACTTTTCCACAATACATTAAAAAAACTATGAAAAATATAGCTTCTAAATATATTTTTTTAACGCAAACAAGCTGTTAGAAATACACGGCGACAGTGAAGTTATTAATAACGCATTGCCTACTTGAGGTTTGGTTGTTAGATTTTTGTTAGTCACGCAGTGTACTGTCTACCATACTCTCCATACCGGAACATGAGGTTCGGATGAATCATTACAAAAGTCTACCACCTAGTTTTAGTCCTGATACTAGGTAAGACTTGCTAAAGATAACTTTTTGCAAGCTGAAAGCAACGGCTCTCTTATGGTAAGAGACAGTGGCTTAAATGATGTCTATTGATGTTGTCGTTTCAAATTTGTAGACGAGATGCTATTCCTAATGTATGGTGTAGACTTAACTACCGACTCTCTGGATTGGACCATGACAGTGCCACTGTCACTATAGAGGTTATAAAAAAAAGTATCTTCACGCCCATATCCCCGAAGAGGTAGGCAGAGGCACAACCAGGGTACCCACGACTAGCCGAAGATACTAAGTCCCACAATGTGATAAGTGGCAAGCCTATCGCCAACCGGGCACATATCCTATCCCGAGCAACATTTTTAATTATTAGAAAATTGGAAAAAACCCAATTTTCTTTTGTTGCCCGACCCGGGACTCGAACTCGGGACCTCATGCAGTCAAGTCCAACAACTGAACTGCTAGACCACAGAGGCGATATAGAGGTTATAATAATAATAAAACATCTTTATTTCACATAAACCTATAAGAGGTACTTGTGACGTGTCTATATAATAATAAATCTACCACCGGATCGGAACGCGGCCGTACAGTAAGAAGATCCGGAAAGAAACTCAGCGGGCTTTCTTATTTAAAAATATATTAAAAATAATTAATGTAATGATACATTATAACATATATTACAAGAGATTGGTATGAGGAGCAATTAATCTCAAGCAGACTTATCTGCTAGATATTCGGCAATGTTATAATAACCCTTTTCATTTAATTTATATTTAACTAATTTCTAAAATTTATTATTGGAAGTTCTTTCACATAATTGGGAAGTTTATTGTAGAACTGTATACATTGGCCCATTAAATAATGGCTTACTCTGTGGAGACGAGACACAAATGCACAGCAAGATTATTTTTATTCCTTGTATTGACACAGTGTATATCACAATTTCTTTTAAATGAACTTGAATTTCTGTGAATATACATTAAATTTTCAAATATATACTGGGATGCTACAATTAGAATTTTGATTTCTTTGAATTTTTCACTCAGGGAAACTCTTGGGCCTAGGTTATAAATTGTCCTGGCTCTCTTTTGTACAATAAATATAGTATTGACTTCGGCAGAGCTCCCCCAGAGAAGAATTCCATACGTCAAAATGCTGTGAAAATAAGTAAAATAAACCATCCATCCATTAAATCGACAAATCATGAAATCCAACTGATAACAACTTGTCCATATAACCTTGAACGTATGTTTTATGAGATATTGATTATTCAATTCCGTTTCAAGGCTAATGAATAAAATATTCAATTACTTTTTACAGACATTAAATATTTAACCCATTTGTTTTAACTATCGCCTCTGTGGTCTAGCGGTCCGGGTGTTGGACTTGACTGCATGAGGTCCCGGGTTTGAATCCCGGGTCGGCCAACACAAAGAAAATTGGATTTTTCCAATTTTCTAATAAAAAAAATGTTGGTCGGGATTGGAAATGTGCCCGGTTGGCGATAGGCTTGCCACCTATCACATTGTGGGACTTAGTGTCTTCGGCTAGTCGTGGGTGCCTTGGTTGTACCTCTGCCAACCTCTTCGGGGATATGGGCGTGAAGATACTTTGTTTTAACTATGTTGATTAGTTACTTAAGTTAGAATAGCTAGATACTGTGAAACAAGACACATATAATATATATAATAGCTTACATCTCAATTTATCGCGGGCGAAGCCGTGGGTAACAGCTAGTCTAATATATATATACATCTCGTGTCACAATGTTTGTCCTCAATGGACTTCTAAACCACTTAACCGATTATAATAAAATTCGCACACCATGTGAAGTTCGATCCAACTTGAGAGATAGGATAGCTTACATCTCAATTTATCGCGGGCGAAGCCGCCGGTAACAGCTAGTATTTCAATAAAATATTAGCATGTTTCGAACGTCAAAAAATGTTTTAAATGGTGAAGTAAAAGTAAAAGTAAAACCCTGAGTCACTTAAGAAAGACATTTAGAATGCCAGGATGACATGATTTGGAAACAAATCGGACCTTCAAACTTCAAAAAGGTAAAAAGAGTTATCTCTTGAAAGCTCGATTATGTACAGCAACTACCTAACAATATTTATTTTATTATTCCTTATTGTACAATATAAATACAAATATAAGATATAGAACAAAAAAAAAAGCATCTTCACGCGTATATCCCCAAAGGGGTAGACAGAGGCACCACCCGGGCACTTACGACTAGCCGAAGACACTAAGTCCTACAATGTAATAGGTGGCAAGTCTATCGCCAACCGGGCACATTTCCAATCCCGAGCAATATTTTTTTATTATAAAATTGGAAAAACCCAACAAACATATTATAACAATAATAATACGTAGATAACGTATTTATGTCTTGTACACGAATCTTCGTTCACAAAACTAGATTAAGAAAACTTATATATTTTACAAGAGAGTGCCATAAAGAATCTTGCCCGAATTGGGTAAGGACATATGGTTAAAGATCACATTTCTCATTGTTCTCTCACTCTTCATGGCTAAAGATTACAATTCACAAGTAACATATGTGGTATCTATAAGCTGCGGTTATCTCTTACCGTCAAAACAGATGTCTACCTGTTACATTGTAACATTAAAAAAATTTTGCTAACTTAAGTTCGTACGTCAGTGTTATATGAAGTGAAGAAGCTATCGCCGAGGTCGAAACGAACCAGTTTTAGAACCTACAAAAAAATTTGGGACTGACAAAAATTACTTAAAATTTTTTCACAATATGTTGTTTTCTAGAAAAAAAAAAGTTTTTATTTAAAATTTGAATACATGGGATAAAGTGTAAATTCTAAGAAGAAATAATTATAAAATACTCCTTGTATTTTATAATTATTGTCCAGATATCGCCAAATTATTTAAATACTGGATATAATTAAAAAGCAGTAAAACACAAAAAAACCAACATCAATTTTAATATTATATAAATATTTAATATACATAAATATTTAATTTTCTGTTAATTTAGTTAAATATTTGCACACAACACAATGTGTTGGTATGAATTTGTTGGTATGCTTAAATATCTTAGTAACAACTTTTTAAGACACATATTCCGCGAATAAATAAATTTCATCTCATTCAATTTAAAAATAATAATGTCGTTCAAATAGGCTCATAGTGAGTATTGTCCTTGATTTCACTGAAATTCCATCATCAGAGCCAGACTTTGTGACAACAGCACCGCCTCGTAAATGCGCTCTTTCAATTAAAAAAAGTTTCAAATCGGTTCAGAAATTAGGGATAAACGATTTAAGTACAAAGAAGTATAGGAGTTTATAAGCATCCACGTTTTTCGAAATCATTTAAAAACGAATAGATGGGTGACTACGACAGGTACTGCGTGGATTACCTCGAAAGAATAACTATTTACGTTTATAAATAAAATCCTGAACAAAATACCTTCAATAACCCCTTTAGGTAATATAGCTATGAACCATTTTGGTTACGTCAGCTTATAAGCAAAAATCCGCGTAGAAATCAGCCCATCTTTTAAAAGCGATGTTGCTACAGACAGACACACACTTTGTAACGTTGTGAGTAGTGTGAGTTCTTCAGCAACCACTACATTAACAAATTATGATTTTGCTAACACCCAAAGATGTTGTTCTGGGCAGGGTAGTGCAAGATTAGAAGTAAGGAGGTTCACAAGAGTACTTTTAACTATACAGGACTCCAAAAAATACAACCTATAATGGAAGTTTTAAACACAATATCCATCATGACAGTGACAAAAAAACTAGTTACGTGGAAACTTCCTCTCTATGACAAAGACTATTTTGCAGCTTCAGCCAGCACTACTTTACTACTTGTTCGCTTGTTTAGCCATTCAACATTATGACAAACATACGAGTATCTTCAGCGACCTACTATTACCTATCATTTGAGTGCCACCTTTATGTATATTTTTGAACGCACTTCTTCACCTTCATCAAGGATCTGAGTTTTCAGTATAATGTTCTTTGTGATAATTTTTTGGGCGAAATTCAGTTTATTACTATTCATCCAGGCAATAATGAACTTAGGAATAGGAGCGCTACTGTATATAAATAGTGAGTTTACATATTTTTGAACATTCCAGTGACGAGATTGTGTCTATTTTTTCAGGACCTCCTATTAACAATTTTTTTTTCGATTTCCGCTTTTTCTTCAATATTCGTCTATATTATTATAATTAACATTATATGTGATGTAAGTATGAACATTGCATCACTACAACACATACTCGTAGATATGTAACGCTTATAATACCCCTCTTTTTCCGTCGGGGGTTTTAAAGATAAAAAATAGACAGCCTCATTTGCCTAGAGCTTAACATACACGCCTAAAAATATCTAACTTTAGGGGGCTCGGGTTTGATTCTCGACAGCCCCCTGTTCGGGTTCAATTCTCGACAGCTGTAGACATTTTGTTAACATGTTTATCTGTATTTGTCGGTCCAGGTGTTTATTAAATTTAATTTGTCATTTAAACATGTTAACATACATCTAATAGTATTTTTAAAATATCGAATCAAATTAACATAAACTTAAATCGTTGACAGTTTTGTGATAGGACGTATCATATTCCTGTATGTAAAGCCAAACTAAAACCCGTGCACGTTTAATCAAAGAAGTCTAATTTTAGACGAAAACGAGAAAATTATTATTGTGTATTATTTTAGGACAACATTTGGGTTACACGTGGCAATTTGCATACCTGATACCCCAGTTACTTAAGTCCATGGGAATATCCAAGGCCGTAACCAATGAAGATCTTATTCAGTAATTTAATAAGGGCTGTATGATGGGCCCCGGGACAGCAATCATTAGTGATGTAATAAAGTATAGCAATGTTATTAAGAAGCAGGAAAGGCAAGATCCTTGGAAAGGCGCGTTTACTTGATATCTTCAAGTTTAGGCATAAGAGAATAGCGGGTTTCATATTATTTTTTGCAAAGCAAAAAAAATAAACGGAGATGTGTGAGGTAAAAATACATATTGTAAATGGATACCGAAGGTCAAATAAAGGTTTATAATACAGTATACTAGTTACTTAACCTTATAATCTGTTAAACAACAATTGTAAGCATTGACATTTTGGCACCAGTAATAGTTGAGACTGTAATGACTATTTGGTCGAGTTGTATTCAAATTTTAGCGTTTGCATACACACTCAAAACATCAAGTCGTCGAACTTTCTGTTGGATGTCTACATTGAATATCATACATAAATTTAATAATGAGATACGATAATGACAGTAAAATCGTTCGCTATTTCACTGTCTTAAGACTTGACAAATTAAAAAAATAAATGTCTTTGTGTCTACCGGCTCAACTTGACTTCATGAGGTAACGGGTTTGATCCCGGGTCGTGCAAGAAAAATAAAATGTATTTTTTCAATTATCTATTAGATAATAATGTTGCCTTTGACTATACTTTGACTTGGGTCTAAACCCATATGTCAGGTTGAAAACATGTTTGCCACATATCACATAGTGGCAATTACAGCCATCGTCAGAGGTGTTAATTATCATTTAATATGTCATTTCTTTTCAAATTGCATCTATCCAAAATTGAGACTTAATAATAGATTAAATGTTAATTGACCTCTCCGAGTGCGGATGTTAGTGTCTTTGGCTAGTTGTGGATGCCCTAGTTTTCTCTTCCCTTCCTATCAGTTCGGGAATACGCACGTGAAGATACTTCTTTTTAAGGAGAAAATTAAACAAAACGCGATTTCTTATGACTTAATCCTCAAACAGTGTATAAGAACATGGATGTCAAAGCTGAGAATGACACGCTTACACGCCGACACATTGGGGTTTATCTTGTTTAGTCAGATGTCGACCCTCACACACAGACGACATATTCGATTACAGGGCGAAAGGGCTCACGACCTTAACCTCGCCTGTATTTCACTATGACATCACTTATTCTTTACTATGGAATTTACTTTTGTAGCAAATGTTTTATTAACTTTATGATATTCTATATTTTCTAATTTAGAAATGTTTAGTAGTAGCCTTCTAAAAAACTATTTAGTCTACGGTGCCTTGCCAGGAGAAGTTTTACCTGTTTTAGCCGCCACAATTTTAGATTTATATAGACTCGTCACAAGTGCCTCGTGTAAGCTATATCTATATATATAAAAGAAAGTCAGATTTGTTACAATGGTTACAACACTTATAACTCGAGATCTGCTGGACCAATTTTCATTGTTTTTGATTCGTTGGATTTGTCTTTGCCCCGAATAAAAGAATACACCTTTAAAACAAAAAATAATAATTGTGAAAGATTAACGTCTATATATAGAAAAGAAAGTGGTGATAGTTAAACCGATTAGGAGTAAAATTGATGAAGAGGTAGCTTAGAAGCGGGAGAAGCACAGGGGATACATTTTATCCCTTACAACAGCGAGGAAACAAGGAAAAACGACATTTAAATTTTTCCCATACAAACTGAACAGCTAGTACATATTTAAAAGAAATTTTATTCTATTCGATATCAGGACTATCATTAATCGTATATCGTTATCGTGTTCTGATGTGGAGGGTAGTTTTGCAGCACAACTTTATAATATAAAAACCATAACCCAGTCTCAGGTTGGGAATGCATTCTTTTTTTCCCGTTTGGATCTGAATCTCTTGTCTAGAATAGACAAAGTGTCTCTCTGCCTAGCAGCACTTGAGGGACGAGGAGAGGTAAAATGGATCATTACCAAAAAAAACAAAAATTAGTTAGTTGCAGTTGCTTACTAAGGTATGAATCTGCTGCCTTATTTATCACTGCCACCATAATGTTTGGCACTGTCGTGTTCCGGTCCGGAGAGTAGAGTAACCGGTACTGGTAAAGTCGCATATCAATCTTACATTCTAGCTGACAATATCTTTTTTGTAATTCACAAAAATTCCCAAAAATAAATAAAGATTTTTAAACTTCTTATCGTCGGCTTTGGTGGAACTTCATACATATTTTTTTTTTAAAAAGCTTATAAGCCAACCTTTTTGTAAATTCACCTAATCTAATCACCTAATTTCATCTTCTTTGTCCTTAAAAAATCCCATACACGTAACAAGTTTTATGATAATATTAACATATTAAAAGCTCGTGACAAGGAAAAACGATTTAAAAATATTGCCAGAATAACGAGTATATTAGACTTACACGTTATCAAAGGCTTGCACGGACGAGGCGGTCTTCCATGATTAATTCCATATACATTACACTCACCTTGAAAGAAGATTCCATTAAGGCAGGTAAACAGCTTATTGTTGAAAATTTTCCCTCCATTTTAAGAAAAGCTCGCCTTTTAAAAGATAAAACATCCATCCAACAATCTTTTACGTGGTTTTTGGTGAAAATTTATTAAAGTGGGTATAGATGATCAGCCTTACGAGTAGCTATTTCCGTAGTTTTGCTTGTGTTTATAACCAGAATCAGAATATAGAGAAATAGATTTTTACGGGTATGCTATTCTAAAATAAGTGTAGACATTTATTTGAGTATAACTTGTTTTTGAAATATAAGAAAGCCCGGTGAAGTTGTAAAAACTGCGAGGATGGCAACACATTAGACATTCAATTTGGCTTAATCAAAATACTAGTAGTCGAGGGCCAAATACAAGACGTGAAAAATCACAGACAGGCTGGACTAATATAACCTAAACCTTTAAATCATTTTGACATTTATTCAACGATATCTCACCTAACGAATTTCGTCATTACTTATTTTTTTATTTTGAGTATATGGCGTCTGGCTATGACCGCGGTAAGTTTTGAGTATTGTTGTCATTAATGACAGACGTCAACAATACCGTCTTTACCATAAGGGCACACGGGGCCAGTGCCCACAATCAGAGGGCCCCGAGATATCGAATTATTTCTCTCACATTTAACCTCAAAATAATTATTTTGATCGGGTGCATTATGCTTTTCTTGTTACCCAAACGTCAATCTTTTACAGATTATTTCAAATCAATACACGTTTAAGAATAATTTGAGTGATTCAAACACCATCGTAACTAACTAGATATTTTCTTTAATATATAAGAATAGAGTCTACCCAGTGTTAGTCCGGGCTCTAGAATAGATAAAACAATAGCAAATTATAGTGAATAAAAATTGTCAAGTTTTACATTCCAAAAGGGCCCCAAGGTTTTGAGTGCCCAAGGGCCCCAGCACAGTCTAAGACGGCCCTGGTCGTCAAGTCAATACAAATCGATTGACGTGAGAATCATCAAATTCGGTAAACGCGTTTGATTTTTACAATGCCATATAAAAACAAACTTACATACATACATCGACTGTTAAACATATAACCCTCCTTTCGGTGCAGTTGGGTAAAAACATTACACAGTCGACGATATTCTAATGTGTACAAAACGCCTGTCATCGTTAGGAAACGTTAGGAGATTGAAAAAAAGATACTTGGAAAAGAAAAAGAAGAAATGTGATAGCTCTCCTTGTACTTGCTATATCAACACAATCATAAACACAACATCAGGACCTATAGACACCAGACCACTACGACCTTAGACATCAAAGATGTTATAGAAGCATCGTTGTCACATGGTTTATGTTTGGCCTAATATACAAGTATACTGACTTCTCTACCCTCCGAATCGAAATAAGACACTGTCAAGGCGTCAGAAATATAAGATGCGTTGAATGCGTATTTGTACACGCAACTATACAACAGTCTACCACTAGTGGTCATCTTGATAACGAACAATTTCACCTACAGTCACCTCTTACTAGCTGCCAGAAAGAGGGTAGATAGTCCATTTTACACAAAACGTCCTGGACTTTCACGGGGGAAAACAAAACTGGTAAATTTATTGTCCTTCCTGAGTATTTTTGCACTATTTATTACTTGCATTTCTTAGAAATTTCAAGTTAAATATATTACGATAAATTTATGTAATTGATACTAATTTGTTACTTTTTTTGGTTGTATAATCGTGTTAAATAGATACTATAAGTATATAAGAGCATATAATTCAAATAAGCTAAAATGCATAAGAGAATCCTCTAAGTCGGTATGATCATACTGTGAGGGCATATTGGTGCTTCGCACTGCGTTGTAACACGTCGTTGAAATGAAACTTGTGGATTAGATATATGAACAGCGACGCAGCGACGACGCTACGCGTTAATGGAACTTTGCCCTTCTCTACAATCTGATGAAAAACAGTATATTTTGCAGCGACCGCTTTTAAGTAGTTCCTGTTTAAGAATCTAATAACTATAAAACTGGCGAGGAAGCAAGCAATAATTAGTTTATTATTGATAGACACAAGCAACTCTTGTCCTGTATATTTACCTGTGTTACGTCTACATAGGTAAGTAGATTTAATTATGCACAAGGTCTACTTCATTTTTTCTTTCTTGCATTAGTCTGTAAGAAAAATTCTATGATTACTCTAGATATATGACGCTTTTATAGCAAGTGATAGTGAACAGGTATACGGCTTTACTGATGATAAGTGGAAAAAATTGGAATTGGATTGGAAAATTGGAAAAAACACATTTTCTTTTAGTTGCCTACTCGGGAATCGAAACCGGGACCTCATGGAATCAAGACCAACACCTGGACCACTAGACTACAAAGGCGATAAGTCTATTACAGGGGAGATACACAGGGGACCCTGACCAACGTAGGGCAATGACGTTTTTATATTTGTTCTCCCGTCGAAACCTGTTTAGAAATAAGGACAAAAAGTAACCTATGTCACACTCTAGGTTTCATTCTAAACACACAAGTTATAAAGTGACATTCCTCTATTTGAACGTGACAGAAAGACAAACAAACACATACTTCCGCACCAAAATATTAGTATGGATAACTTTGACTTTGTACTATTGTTTTACTCGTTTTACGTTCATTTGACATCTGCATTATTTACTAGCAGCTCGTCCCAGTTTCGCACACGGGTGCACAAACTTCTATGTAACATATATTTTATTTTTATATAAAACTTAAATTAAAAACTTAAATAGTAACGTTGTGCATTTTTGATATTTTGGAATGGTTAGGGATTAATTTTGCACAAATTGCTTCAATTATCAGTATGAAAGTACTATCATTTATGCACATATATTATTTTCATATCAATAACCTGCGTTTGGCTTTACAAAAACTCGCTCAAGTAAAACCACGTGACGGCTAGGAGCTTCGTCATATTATCTGTACATCAAACATTGCTTGTCTACACATAAAGCTTATTTTCGAGATGAAACAAATAGAGCAATATACGCTGATATTGTACGTATCTGCTATCTGGGAGAATGTAATGGTAGGTATATTGCGGCGCATTATACATTGCGCATCCTATACTCTTCGGAAATATCTTAGACAGCAATGAATCTTCATTTTATTTTAAATCTCGCGCCGTCTTATTCGCGCATGCGCAGTGCGCCATCTTACGTTCTGACGATCTGACGCGAATTCAGAAGTTTCCAAAAAAAGTGAGCAACGCCGTTAAACAAACTTTGCACTTCAAAAAACTGCATTCAAATGCGTTTCGTAGTTTTAAAGATTTAAGTATACATAGGGACAGACAGCAGAAAGCGACTTTTTTATACTATTTTTAAACAAATTAATAAAATGTAGAGTCGGAGAGCAATCAAATGATGAATCCAAAATCATGTTAAAATTGTCACGTTGACTTCTGTAACTAGTCCAGTAAATATAAAGTCAGTGTTACGTAAATTTATTCATATTCATAAATTCATTCCGCTCCAGTGACACAGATTTGCACTGAAATGCAAACTTTCTTGCTGACATCGTTCGCGAATTTTATTTACTTTACTTAACTCCGGATATCCCTTTTAACATTTAACAGGTCATAATTTAATATTAACTAGGTGTTTCTGATGTTACATTTGTCATGTTTGACATTTGTAACATCAAAAATAAATAAATATCCCTGGACAAGTTACACAAATTGAATTTAACCCCAAAGTAAGCAAATTATATGCTTATGTTATGGGTATTAGTCAACGATTTTAATACATATAAATACTTAAATAGATACTGGAATAAATTTAATAAACACCCAGACCCGGAAATGTAGAAATCTAAACGTTTATTACACAAATGCCTGCTCTCGTTGGGAATCAAACCCAAGCCTCGCGGTTGGTTGATGTAGATAGACGTGTACGCTAGCCACTTGACCAACGAGGAAGTCGGTTCATTCAATGTAGTGTTACAAAAGTAAGTATGTTCGGGGATACGCATGTGTCCTATCTCCGAAAAAGGATGCAGAGGCGGAAGTGAAACCGGGGACCTAAAGATAAATGAAAGGTACTTGGGTCCAACATGTGATAGGTGGCAAACCGAGTACTCACCCGATCCCGAGAAACATTGTTTTTCTTAGAAAACTCGCTGACCCTAAAAACGTTGTACTATCTTAAACAGTAATATTAAGTTACAATAAACTTATTACAACATTTTTTGATTCAGAAGAACCTGCTTCTGACAATAATTAACATAAATTATTCTAAGTTTTCATCATACAGAATAAATGCACAAAAAAAGAGTTATCATTTACCCGCGTTAAGGGTTAGAAAGGAATTAAAAATTTCGCCACGGGACTTAAATCCTCAGTAGCTCAATTGGTTAGAGCATTTGTCGGCTTGAGACGAAAGGTTACAGGTTAAAGGTTACAAATCCTGCCTGGGGCGATTTTTTTTCTTTCTTTAAAATTTATAGGAGTTATCATTTTATGAATTTACAATAACATTAAATTACTAGGTGACCGGCCAAATGTGGACAGTCATAATTTGATGACATAATTTGATCAACAACAGCTAACTGCTAATTTTGTTTTCAAATTACCCTTAAAATCCTGTGAATTTGTAAAAACATCGAGCTTAGCAATTATTCATTAAAAAAATCCATCCTGAATTCCATTGCAGTACACAGCAAACATGATCAAACAAATCAGTCCAGCCGATAAGGAATTAGCTCACTCGCTACACATCCTCTATCCATCCACCCTGGTGGAAACGCAGCTTTATGGCGGCTGAATGACTTACTATGACGAGAATATGTATATGACAGCTCATGTGGAATGACGCTGTGACTTACGTTTGCTGCATCAGTCATTGTTTCATGAGATGAAGTTCGCTTATTTTTAAGGTCTATGACTGTGAATAAAGAGAATTCATACAAAGCTTTTTTTACGATTAGTAACACAAACGTAAAAGGATTGTCAAAATTGGTAATAATTAAAAAAGAAAAAAAATTAAACGAAAGACATGGCAGCATGATCTAAAGGTCTTAGCCAGACCCAGCATTGGGCAAATTAACTTTAAAAAAAATTGTCAAATATGTTTAATACATCAAAGTAATATAATATTAGTTTAATAATTACAGCATATCGTATCAATATTACAATTTATATTATTTTATTTAAATATCATTATTGTTAGTACGCATCGGATGTTGAAAAGAGAGTGTGTGCAGGGAACAGTGTGAATGGAGCTCTGGGTAAGCTATTTCTAAGCGAGGTTTTGAGTCAAGGGACTAAACTCGTTTTGCATAATTCTGTGCTTGTCCCAATGCTATACAAAGCGAGTATGAATGGAAGTAGAGAGCCTGGGGACCCCAACCAAGGTTGAGACTCCACGATCAAATCGGGTGTTTACTTGGGTATCCGAGTGTAGTATCAAGAACCTCTCAAATCGGCGTGTTTGCATAAAAAGGGTAATTAACGTGGATAAGTCAGGCAGGTCTGCCAGGATCGTGAAATTTGGTACTCGATACTTTTTGCATACCCCGTAAGAGACATGGTGTGAAGATCAGTTTGCAATTATTTTGAAACCAAATGTTACCCGCGGCATTGCCGGCGTGGTCCCACAGGAAAATTATTTTGGGATAAAATCTATCCCATGTGTTATTATTATTAATCCAAGTTACTCTCTATGTCATTTCATGACAATTGGTTCAGTAGTTTTTGCGTCAAGAACCAACAAACAAATAAACAAATGAACAGACAAACTTTCGCATTTATAATTTTAATAGGAAATAGGATTCGTCTAACGAAGTGATTATTTATTACATTAATATGATACCTGATACACTATTAATTAATGTAGCTATAGAAGCTATAATATAATATAAAATTGTCAGTATTGTATTCCATTAGTACAGATATTGTTATAATTATATAAAGCATACCGATACATCTTGACCAATGCAATGTACATAATAGGAAACTAATATCAAATTCAATAACAGCGTGCCGATCCAATTTCAGTACGAAATGCAAGACTAATTCCAGTACTTTAATGATATTTTAGTTACGGAATAGTTGCCGACAACTAAATTTCAACTTCTGACACAATAATGTATCAAACAGAAAATGTTTTAACAATGAACATATTAGATCGGGAAGGCAATATTCTAAACGCTTACTTTTAGAGGACCAGCTTGTGAATACAGATTTAAATTAACGGGTCCAACAGAAAATCAGCCGAGCATATTTTGTACAGTCAGGGAAAAGTTACCACTGACATGAGTCTGAAAATTGCGTAAAAATAGTGGGAGGATGAAAAAAACTGCTTGATTAAGGATATATTGACTAAAGGTTTTGGTAATTGGTTAGCTTATACTAAATCAATTCTGATACAATCAAAAAAGTTACTGCAAAATCAGCTCGCCTGACACAATTTTTAACATATTTTTCTAGACTTGTTTATCCAGTTACATTGATACTTTTGTACGATTTGTTAATGACTTTAATAATTGTTTATTGGTATGTTTTAATTTCTACCTGAGTTATTCACTTTTTGTTACATCTTTAAAATGCTTTTCCAATGACAATTGTGTCATGCTAAACGCTGGTACTCATTAAAATTAATATTGATTTGGTGCTCCTTCGATCTACATGGATAACTCGCGCTCTCTAACTTCAGTTACGTTTGATATTTGAAATTTTAACAACACATATTACATAGCATGGTCATTGTTCACTCAATGTTCTAAATTCAATATTGTATTTGCATAGCTTACTTTCAATCGCGAAATTTAGTTGCTATAATTTCCAATTCTTGGTGGAATTTCATAACAGGTAACTGAGACACACAAAACTTTGAAACTATCTGTTTTTATTTGTTTACTGTATCACTGAAGATGTATGCAAAGGTCCAACCAGTACACCCCCGATTAGCTGAAGGTACTTAGTTCCACAATGTAGGTGGCAAGCCTTTCACCAAACAGACATTTACGCAATCCCAGGCAACATCGATTTTATTGAAATGTTGAAAAACTCGAGTGGAATCAATTATCCAATTGTAACCTTGTTGCAACCTTATGTAGGAACGCCCTACTCCAGACCACTAGAAAGGCGACAAGACGAGATGTGAGGAAGGTCAACAAGACCTGGATTTCCTATCAGTCAAATATAAACTTCGCCTTAACCAAAAGTAGAAATAAAAAAGTGCCTTCTCAAGCTTAACCCGAGGAGGTAGGCACAACCAGGGCACCACGTCTAGCCAAAGACACTATGTCCCACAATGTGACAATTGGCAATCCTATCGCCATACTTGATAAACACCAATCTCTGGCAGCGTTATTTTTATTAGAAAATTGAAAATACACGTTTTCTTTTTGTTTCCCGATCCGGGATCTAATTCTGGACTTCGTAAAATCAAGCACAACAAAACCGCTTTACCACAAAGGCAATGCAATTATGAATTACTAATCTGAAGCTGACATGTAAAACCTCTTTCGTAAAGCCTTCTGGTTACTCTACAAAGCTGAAATATGATAGTAGCGAGCACTGCTGTTATGGCGACAGAATAGATGGTGCGGTGTCATCAAACGAAGCAAGTTGTCGTTAACTACTACCAATTAATGATAGTCAAGACGTTTGTGACAATTTGACAGAGGTTTACCTCTTACGAGCTGCTTTATAAGTTAAAACAGTTGGCGTACAGATTTGATTGAGGCCAGAACCAACAAGGAGATCACCTGATTTATTGTTATGTAAAATTGTCTAGAAGTCTAGGATCTGAATTAAAGACTACTTTCATCCATATGTTAAAAGAATAAAAGTAGTTTATTATTCTTATAGGCAAAAAAAAACTAAAATATCACAAAAATATTTTGAGACGGCCGTTATATTTCTAGACTTTTTTTAGTTCATAGTTTTTATTATTTTATATTTATGCTTAGAAAATATACATAATTCAACGTTTGTATATTTTCTAAGCTTCAAACTATTCGTTTTCTATGTATACTTATCTACTATGCAATAAATGTGAAATATGTTTATTTTTGCAAATGATACATTAACAAAGATACACAAATGTTCAACCCAAGCGCCTTACGATTAAGCCAGAGAGTATCGAGTATCAAATCTCCCGCTCCTTTCAGACTGGTATAGCTTTTTCCACATGCATTACCCTTTTCATACAAACATGCTGATTTCGAAGACTTTTGATACCACCATTAGATAATGCCCGAGCGATTCGAACGTGAACTACCAAACTAGGTCTCCTCGATCCATCCATATTCGCATTGTATATTTGCTTTGACAATCTTTCTTCTATCGTTATTTTCATGTAAATGAACCAGTGGATTATGCCTTTTCTAATTTTAACATCAAATGTATATATTTGTTTATTTATATTTATTATTATATGGTTAAGTATTTAATAGTCAACAAATCGTGTATCTACACTTGTCTACGTTTATGTTTGTTTCTGTTTTTCCTTTTACGGGTCAGCTGGTAGAAATCTCTGTTGCTGGAGATAAGCTCGCCCATTGTACTGTATTATCTTTATGTTCATGTTTGTGATAACGTTTAATGTACAATAAAGATATTATTATTATTATCAACACTTTTTTCAATCTCACTCTTTCTTGGATCTCAGTGTAGCGAATGCAATGTGTTACATAACAGATTTTCCGTATCACTCATTTTGACCTCATTTATACAATACTACTCTCGTGTTTTTTTTGAAACACCAAATTCACTTTTTCCATTCCACATCACCAACTTCTATATCCGTTCTGACTGTCTTTTTCAGGGATTCAAGTTATACTAAATCAAACTCAACTGAGATATTTTCTATAAATTTTAAAGAAAGAAAAAATTTCGCCTCAGACATAACTACCCGCGTTAACGGGTTAGAAAGGAATTAAAAATTTCGCCACGGGACTTGAATCCTCAGTGGCTCAATTGGTTAGAGCATTCGTCGGCTTGAGACGAAAGGTTACAGGTTCAAATCCTGTCTGAGGCGAAATTTTTTCTTTCTTTAAAATTTATAGAAAATTTATCCCAAGCACAGGGCAAGTGCTAAAATAAAAATACGTCAACTGAGATATGTTTTTCAATTGAGATCAAACATTTTTCAGCATCATTACAAATATAAGAAGGTAGTTTATAATGTTGATCTGAAATACATTTCAGAAAGTGGCATATTTAGTGTTATGTGCCTACATTAAACTGTTAACTTTTAAATAATACACATCTGGAATTGCAGATGTTCTACAAAGTTACTATAAGATATTCCGAGATTCTATAAAAACCCAACAGCGAAGATACTCTAAGTAGTTCGAGCAGAACTAAAGCCGAACTTTATAAACACTTAACATTCCTTTTAAACAATGTATCGTAAGAAATAGTTAATTAAACAAAACGTGGCCGTCGATCCTAGGCGTGGATTATCCGAAGCTCTTTGCGATGGGGATTCTTGCGCTAACAGCTTTTAAATTCCCCACTTATTCGCAGCCACTGGAGAAATAAAGGTATTGGTATTGTTAATTCCATTTTATCCACTTAACTATTTAAGTATTTAAAATACTAGATTCATGATAATTATTCTATTGAATTTATTCCTTTTTAACAAGCTATAAAAAGGGGTTATATGTTCGACTCCACTATTTTTTATAAATAAATATCCCTGGATAAGTACACAAATTGCATCTAACTTGGCACGAATCCTAAATCTAAAGATCAAAGGGAAATAGACGAAATTTCTAAATATTCTGTACTAAAACGGTATATTGAAATCGAAGTCGGTTTTTTGCACTTTTACTGTACTCAAACTGTTATCATAGACATATAAACTAAATTGAATGAGTGAGGTTGACAGTTCTTCCAACTTTCCATTTAATAATTTTGTGTTAGTGCTATAAGTTTTCGTGATTTTCGTGGACTATCAAACATAGCAGAGAAACAAAACTCCGCTAACAATAAAGCATGTTTCACAGCAGAGTTTCTTCACTATTCACCAGAAGGCTATGTCAGACTACTAGGGAATTCAATAATCAGCTGCATCTCTAGATTATTTGACCGCCTCGTTGGTCGAGTGGCTAGCGTACACGACTAACTACACCGACCAACCACGAGGCTTGGGTTCGATTCCCGACGGGGGCAGACATTTGTGTGATGAACATTTAAATGTCTGCATTTCCGGGTCTGGGTGTTTATTAAATTTATTCTGGTATCTATTTAAGTATCTCTATGTATTAGAATCGTTGACTAACACCCATAACACAAGCATATAATTTGCTTACTTTGGGGTTAGATTCAATTTGTGTGACTTGTCTAGGGATATTTATTTATTTATTATTTGTAGACTAGGTATATTTTGAATTTATCTGATAGAGTCAGTTTACTTTGAAGTGATGCTATCACTTTTGTGTTTATTAAGTTAAATTGTATGACATTTTTAGTATGATACTATCTTATGATATAAATTGGGTGTACAATAAAACATAGTTATTTTTTCATTCAAGTTTATCGTTAAGTTCAGAAATCATTTGTGCCCGGTTCCTTTAATCAACGAAACATAATCCGTAGGTATAAACACTCGAAAGTGGGAAAGTGATGAAGCGTTACTCATATTTTCAAAAAGTGGTCCGAGCTAACTACCGAAACCAAGCAACCGTAGTTAGATATCCTACTATTCGTACAAAAAACTACCATCCATAACCAAAACGAGTCGTTTTGTAAATACAGGAATCAGCCACTAGTCATTTAGTTCAGTAGTATCTTCACGCCCTTTTCCCTGAAGAGGTTGGCAGAGGTACAACCAAGGCACCCTCGACTAGCCGAAGACACTAAGTCCCACAATGTGATAGGTGGCAAGCCTATCGCCAACCGGGCACATTTCCGATCCCGACCAACATTTTTTTTAATTAGAAAATTGGAAATATCCAATTTTCTTTATGTTGGCCGACCCGGGATTCAAACCCAGGACCTCATGCAGTCAAGTCCAACACCCGGACCGCTAGACCACAGAGGCGACATAGTTCAGTAGTTATGCATTCAATCATTCAGTAGTCTAATCACTTTCATTCAAAAGCTGATTTCTAATAAAAGATATTTGACTTGTTATTAGAGAAAACATTATTGTAGTGTAAAGGATTTTGAAAAAAAAACATTAAATTTATGTTTCATTTAATTTAGTCATTGTTTATTTGACGCACAAAACTTTTTAAGGCTAATTTTACTCGCCATACTGTTTTTGTGACTGTCTTGTATGTCTTGCAAGATTAAGAAAATATCTGACGTCATCAAAATCGACTACAGGTGTCATAACACACATACAAACATATTAATATACACATTACACTCTTTTAAGTTACGAACTCAATTAAAACATCCAAACATGAAAAATAGAACACAAGTGGCGCGAAGCTCGTAAATTATACCAATTATATTTTCGTTATGGCAGCTATTTTAATGAATAAAATATGAATAAATAGAGATCAGAGCCAATCAACGAGTAATTTAGGTCATTCGGACAATCGGTGTCAGAATTGTTGACATTCCGTCCCATGTCAGATAGTCAGATCCTGGGATATTAATTTATAATGCAATCATGTCACTAATTAATGTTTAATCAACCAATTATAACTGTTTTGTCCCACTAAGGCAATATACACCCGGTTGGTTGATCAGAGATATTAATACTAATTTATGTAGTCTAAATATAATAATGAATATTGATATATGTGTCACATCAAAGATACACTTCTTTTTTGTTTATTCAGACAACTAATGGCTGCACTCAGAGTCTTTAATTATCTTTTATTTAGTCAGAAATTTTAAACACAAGATTGTGACTTAGGGACAGATCAAATATTAATTGATATCTATGAGTGCTTTAAGGTTTTAAGATCGCTGCCTAATAAAGGTTTTTAGAAAGCAACATACTTTCCCTTTAAAGGAAAGCATGAAGTTAATTCATTAATGTGCTACAACATCAAAATAATAATTTGCCAAATGTTAGTATTTCCATAAAATACCGTGCAAACCTAAAATCTAGATTAATTGAACAAAAAAATCAAAATTCATAATTCAAAATAGATTTAGTTACGTAGATCTATACAAAGATTCTTGTAACGCTCCTATATAATTCTAAAAACTACCACCGGATCGGAACACGGCCACTCATTGAGAAGATCCGGCGGAAGAAACTCAGCGGGCTTGTCTTTTTTCTTATAAATCAAATTTACAAAAGTTTAATACATTTACAATCAATTTGTAGAGATTGGTATGAGGAGCAATTAATCCCAAGCATTTCTATCTTCTAAATATTCTGAAATCTTATAATAACCCTTAGAAATATTCCGCACTACGTCCGATCCGAATCCATGAAAATATCATCCTTAGCAGCCGTAGAACTATTTCTATGGTAATTTAGGCACTAGATCCGATCTCCGTCATCCGATTTGTTTCCGTCATTCTAGAACCTTCATTCCGTATTTTTTTTGTAAGAGCCAAAGTAGCCATAGTACTATTTGTATGAACGTCAAACTGCGTGTGTGAGAGAGAGAGAGAGAGAGAGAGAGAGAGAGAGAGAGAGAGAGCGTCTGGGTGACGTGGAACGGCAGGCATCCAGTGTATTTAGTATTAGTCAAAGAGTAAAACAAGTGTCCATAAAGGAAAAGAGATTGCTCTTTGCCAGTTTCCGTAACCTATGGAAACTACCACTATCTGGCGACTGTTTAAATAAAATTAAATTTGTGTATAATATACACCCATATACACTAAGAACGATATATTTTTTTTATTTTCGTTGTATTGTAAGGTTTAACGCACTGGTGACTTAGCTGCTATCATATCAGTTGCTCAAATGGTTACAGCATTCGTTGGCTTAAGACGGAAGGTTATAGGTTCAAATCCGAACGTTCCTGACGTTTCCAGGCGTAACACTGCGTGCTCATTTTAGAAAGCTCCGTTTAATCATCGATCGTGCAAGAGATCACCCCCCCCCCCCCTATCGTGCACCCCACATCTTTACGTCTTCTGTGTCTGTGAAAGGCCTCATGGTATTTGTCTAAAAGAAATTTTAGTAAAATAATTGTAATAATTAATAATCAAATAAAATTAAAGATATGGTTACCGAGGAGTTTGTTTCGCCGATTCTTCACTCATAATACCTTCAGAATCTTGATATAATATTTATAAGGGTGTTTTATTTCCAAACAACAATTTGCTACCAAATTAAAACGCTGTAACGCGGTTGTGCAAGGTTCCAAAACTACCATTAAGAGTATTTTAAAAGCAAGTAAGAAGTTTAGGGTGTAGCAGCAAAGTAAGCAGCAGCATTGCATTACTGATGCCATATCAAAGTGACAAGCGTACAATGGAGAACGTCATTCGTAGCGTAGTGTAGTGTAGCTTAAGATGTGACATGAATGACGGGGCGACAGTGAAAATGCGCCGGAGTGATAAGTCAGACATTTACATAGTTTATTAATCTGTCGTTCTATCGCAGGGTCAATAACGCTATGTCAGAAACGCTGTTGACGCTTTCTTGAATTTCGAGCGCTGCGTCAGATGTATAGTGGCATGACAATATAGATACTGTCGTATTGTGACATTTCTCCATACACCACACAAATTTTATCATACAGTTATATTGTAATATGTTGCCTTGTCATAGTACACGCGTCACTGACGCATCTGACGCTTGCTTCTAAAGTATGCCTTAAAGGTGAATTTGACCCAAATGCTTCTCATTTATTTGAGCGTGGCCTATTTATATAACTATGTTAACTTTATCACCGGGCCGTCACAGTTCTCTGAATTTTAGGTCAGACTTATTAATTATATTTCCAAGTGGAAGCTTGACGACGGTTTTATAAAATAAGATTAAATTTCACAAAATAATTCTTAAGCGATCCTTGGACTTAATAGCAAAAGGCGGCTACGTAAATACCACCTTTAATTAAGCTCTGTCACGCATCCTTCACAAGGAACCGGCTGTCCTATTGTGGAATATTTTCTTTCAAAATTCAGAAGAAGGCCTGTATTATAGATTTGTTGTATTTCATTTTAAGGCGCTTTTATTAATTTTGTTGATATCTACGTAATTATGTAACGAAATCAAAACTGTACTTAGGTTATATGTGCATCAATATTTTATATTTGTTCTAGCTTCCACTCGCGGCTTCACTTAAGATTAATATTTATATTAATTATAATATAATAATAATAATATTCACTTAAACTTTCAAATAAATCCGTTAAAACTTTTTGCGTGAAAGAGTTACAAACATCCATTTATTCTTACTAACTTTCGCATTTATAATATTATTGGGATAATTCTGATAAGCAACTAGCCAACTTTTTATGTCGAATAATAAATATTTACAGTTTAAAATTTCTTGTAATAGTTGAAGAAAATGCTTTTTGGTTTTTGAGAAATAAAAAATAGTTTTTACCGTAGTTTGAAAATACCCCACCTCAAAATAATGAACTTCGAGCATTAGTGATGGTACAGTGTGGATGTTACCCATGACTCTTGAGGGACGAAGAGGCTGACTGTCTGCTGGCAGGAAGGTGTCACTTCGAAAATTGTTAATTATCTTATACTCCTTATCAAGAAGTTTGTCTGCTTAATTGTTATTTAATACCGCAAAAACAGTAGAACAGTAACGGTATATGTTACTCTAAGTATTTGACTGGCTAAATGAAAGTCGTTTTTGCGTTAAAAGCGAACAGAAAAACCGACAAAAAGTTTAATCACACACTTATTGTAAACGATTTTTTTGCTGAAAAATTTAATAGGTAATTATTTTTCCTAAATATAATTTCATAGGAAATAATATACGGTGGTAGCTTATGGTAGTTAGGGTTAAACTTAAATATATTTCTAAAATTTTGTTCAAATATTAAAACATAATGCTATAAATCTTAATAATAAATTTGTGTAATTTTAAAGATATTTGCATACCACAACATGGTAGAATATGTTGGTATTAACAAATATTTTTTGTAACATCTTTTAACACAAATTTTTAGAAAATAAATAAATTTCATTTTTCATTTTTCAAATAATTAAACTGGTTATAAATATAAATAATTGGCTCAAAAATTAATGTGTATATAATTAAATAATATTGATTTTATTGACATTAAAATATTTACACACCAAAGCATGGTAGAATATGTTGATATACTTAAATATTTTTGTAACATATCACATACACACATATTGCGCAAATAAATAATTTTCTTTCATTCGTTCTTTCTTATTGAGTATCCTATATACAATAAATAGCAATAACAGTTTTATAAAAATGCTAGCTGCTCCGGCGAACTTCATTCCACCCGTTCAGTTTGTAAAGAAAAAAAAATTTAGTTTTTTCTAGTTTTCTCACAGTCGAACGGAATAAACATTATTCGATGTCCATTTTCTGATTCTAAGCTACCTCTTCATCAATTTTCTACCAAATATATAATATATTTAATATGGCTTATTTTTTTATTTACAGATTTATGAACAATATTAGTTTTATATATAATACTTTAAATTTAGACAAATATTAACAAATACTTTAATTTTTTACTGTAAACGTCTTTACATTAATTGATATTTTTTGGTGATGCGCAGAGTTTCGTAGCTTCACGTAGACGAAAGTTACGAACACGGTTTCAACGGTAGTATCAAATGGAATCCGTAGACAACGGTAACATGCTTTGGCTACGAAATGCTACGACACTGTCACATTACATTCGAAGATAATAATTCAAAATAATATGAATTCACATCCAAATTGAATTGGTAAAAGTTTTTTTTTTTATTTATTTACTTTTTTATGCACTACTTTTAAAGCTACGTAATATAATTCTGTGGAAGACAAAAAATAACAATAACTTAATGCCGTGTTCAACTTCGGCCACCCGTTTTGTGCAATGAAAGTTCTTTTTTATCTTTACTTAATATTTTTTTCTTTTGCGATATTTTAATCATTATTCTCGCATTCGGAGCAGATCCGATTTTATAAAATCTGAGATCATTGAAATCGTAACTACTACTAGTTTTGTGTTTACGACTTTTAAAAAAAACTTAAATAAAAAGATGAAACCATATTTACAGATGTAAAATAAGCTTTTATTTTGCTAATTCCGCGTAAGCAGTATAGCTGTTGTGGCAAATAATCCTCCAAATGACACAGAATGTGACAAGCCTAACTGACGTTCCCACCACCCACTTCCGCGACCAGAACACGAATATAGGAAGAGCTCGGGGAAGCAATATAAATTGTCACAATATAAATTCTAGTCACGGAGGTGGGTGGTGGGAATTTCAGTTAGGCTTGTCACATTCCGTGTCGCTTGGAGGATTATTTGCCACAACAGTTACACTGCTTACGCGGAATTAGCAAATTAAAGGCTTATTTTACATCTGTTATAATGGATTTCCGCAAAGTAACGCCTGATTCAATAAAAAATGAAACCATATAAAAAAAAAGTATCTTCACGCCCATATCCCCGAAGAGGTAGGCAGAGGTACAACCAAGGCACCCACGACTAGCCGAAGACACAAAGTCCCACAATGTGATAGGTGGCAAGCCTATCGCCAACCGGGCACATTTCCAATCCCGACCAACATTTTTTTTAAATTAGAAAATTGGAAAAATCCAATTTTATTTTTGTTGGCCGACCCGGGATTCGAACCCGAGACCTCATGCAGTCAAGTCCAATACCCAGACCGCTAGACCACAGAGGCGATGAAACCATATTATTTATATTTATTTGTTTTCCTGAAAAAAATCACAAAAATCCTAGACATTCTTATGTAAATACATAATGCTACACAAAAAACTTAGAGACTTACGTAGAAACAAGATTTTTTTGGATTTCCGCAAAGTAACGCCTGATTCAATAAAAAATGAAACCATATAAAAAAAAGTATCTTCACGCCCATATCCCCGAAGAATGTAGGCAGAGGTACAACCAAGGCACCCACGACTAGCCGAAGACACAAAGTCCCACAATGTGATAGGTGGCAAGCCTATCGCCAACCGGGCACATTTCCGATCCCGACCAACATTTTTTTTTTTAATTAGAAAATTGGAAAAATCCAATTTTCTTTATGTTGACCGACCCGAGATTCGAACCCAGGACCTCATGCAGTCAAGTCCAACACCCGGACCGCTAGACCACAGAGGCGACTTAGTTCAGTAGTTAAACATTCAATCATTCAGTAGTCTAATCACTTTCATTCAAAAGATTTCTAATAAAAGATATTTGACTTGTTATTAGAGAAGACATTATTGTAGTGTAAAAGATTTTGAAAAAAAAACATTAAATTTATGTTTCATTTCATTTAGTCATTGTTTATTTGACGCACAAAACTTTTTAAGGCTAATTTTACTCGCCATACTGTTTTTGTGACTGTCTTGTATGTCTTGCAAGATTAAGAAAATATCTGACGTCATCAAAATCGACTACAGATATCATAACACACATATAAACATATTAATAAACACATTACACTCTTTTAAGTTACGAACTCAATTAAAACATCCAAACATGAAAAATAGAACACAAGTGGCACGAAGCTCGTAAATTATTTACCAATTATATTTTCGTTATGGCAGCTATTTTAATGAATAAAATATGAATAAATAGAGATCAGAGCCAATCAACGAGTAATTTAGGTCATTCGGACAATCGGTGTCAGAATTGTTGACATTCCGCCCCATGTCAGATAGACAGATCCTGGGATATTAATTTATAATGCAATCATGTCACTAATTAATGTTTAATCAACCAATTATAACTGTTTTGTCCCACTAAGGCAATATACACCCGGTTGGTTGATCAGAGATATTAATACTAATTTATGTAGTCTAAATATAATAATGAATATTGATATATGTGTCACATAAAAGATACACTTCTTTTTTGTTTAATCAGACAACTAATGGCTGCACTCAGAGTCTTTAATTATCTTTTATTTAGTCAGAAATTTTAAACACAAGATTGTGACTTAGGGACAGATCAAATATTAATTGACATATATGAGTGCTTTAAGGTTTTAAGATCGCTGCCTAATAAAGGTTTTTAGAAAGCAACATACTTTCCCCTTAAAGGAAAGCATGAAGTTTATTCATTAATGTGCTACAACATCAAAATAATAATTTGCCAAATGTTAGTATTTCCATAAAATACCGTGCAAACCTAAAATCTAGATTAATTGCACAAAAAATGCAAAATGCATAATTCAAAATAGATTTAGTTACGTAGATCTATACAAAGATTCTTGTAACGCTCCTATATAATTCTAAAAACTACCACCGGATCGGAACACGGCCACTCATTGAGAAGATCCGGCGGAAGAAACTCAGCGGGCTTGTCTTTTTTCTTATAAATCTAATATACAAAAGTTTATTACATTTACAATTAATTTGTAGAGATTGGTATGAGGAGCAATTAATCCCAAGCATTTCTATCTTCTAAATATTCTGAAATCTTATAATAACCTTTAGAAATATGCCGCACTACGTCCATCCTTAGCAGCCGTAGAACTATTTCTATGGTAATTTACGCACTAGATCCGATCTCCGTCATCCGATTTGTTTCCGTCATTCTAGAACCTTCATTCCGTAAAATTTTAGAGAGAGAGAGAGAGAGAGAGAGGAGAGAGAGAGAGAGAGAGCGAGAGAGAGAGAGCGCGTCTGGGTGACGTGGAACGGCAGGCATCCAGTGTATTTAGTATTAGTCAAAGAGTAAAACAAGTGTCCTTAAAGGAAAAGAGATTGCTCTTTGCCAGTTTCCGTAACCTATGGAAACTACCACTATCTGGCGACTGTTTAAATAAAATGTATAATATACACCCATATACACTAAGAAGGATATATTTTTTATTTTCGTTGTATTGTAAGGTTTTACGCACTGGTGACTTAGCTGCTATCATATCAGTTGCTCAAATGGTTACAGCATTCGTCGGCTTAAGACGGAAGGTTATAGGTTGAAATCCTAACTAGAAGCGAATTTTTTTCTTTTTTTAAAATTTATAGAAGTATACTATGTATCTTATTTTTCGTATATTTATTATTATCTTAATTATGTACTATCATGGAGATTTCCATATTTCCTGACGTTGCCAGGCGTAACACTGCGTGCTCATTTTAGAAAGCTCCGTTTAATCGTCGATCGTGCAAGAGATCACCCCCCCCCCC
>NJDC01002735.1:285821-431849 GCA_002245475.1 Calephelis virginiensis | reverse complement strand
CCCCCCCCCCCCTTTCGTGCACCCCGCACCTAGAAATCTTTACGTCTTATGCGTCTGTGAAAGGCCTCATGGTATTTGTCTAAAAGAAATTTTAGTTAAATAATTGTAATAAATAAAATGAAAGATATGGTTGCAGAGGAGTTTGTTTCGCCGATTCTTCACTCATAATACCTTCTGAATCTTGATATAATATTTATAAGGGTGTTTTATTTCCAAACAACAATTTGCTACCAAATTAAAACGCTGTAACGCGGTTGTGCAAGGTTCCAAAACTACCATTAAGAGTATTTTAAAAGCAAGTAAGAAGTTTAGGGTGTAGCAGCAAAGTAAGCAGCAGCATTGCATTACTGATGCCATATCAAAGTGACAAGCGTACAATGGAGAACGTCATTCGTAGCGTAGTGTAGTGTAGCTTTAGATGTGACATGAATGACGGGGCGACAGTGAAAATGCGCCGGAGTGATAAGTCAGACATTTACATAGTTTATAAATCTGTCGTTCTATCGCAGGGTCAATAACGCTATGTCAGTAACGCTGTTGACGCTTTCTTGAATTTCGAGCGCTGCGTCAGATGTATAGTGGCATGACAATATAGATACTGTCGTATTGTGACATTTCTCCATACACCACACAAATTTTATCATACAGTTATATTGTAAAATGTTGCCTTGTCATAGTACACGCGTCACTGACGCATCTGACGCTTGCTTCTAAATTATGCCTTAAAGGTGAATTTGACCCAAATGATTCTCATTTATTTGAGCGTGGCCTATTTATATAACTATGTTAACTTTATCACCGGGCCGTCACAGTTCTCTGAATTTTAGGTCAGACTTATTAATTATATTTCCAAGTGGAAGCTTGACGACGGTTTTATAAAATAAGATTAAATTTCACAAAATAATTCTTAAGCGATCCTTGGACTTAATAGCAAAAGGCGGCTACGTAAATACCACCTTTAATTAAGCTCTGTCACGCATCCTTGACAAGGAACCGGCTGTCCTATTGTGGAATATTTTCTTTCAAAATTCAGAAGAGCGCCAGTATTATAGATTTGTTGTATTTCATTTTAAGGCGCTTTTATTAATTTTGTTGATATCTACGTAATTATGTAACGAAATCAAAACTGTACTTAGGTTATATGTGCATAAATATTTTATATTTGTTCTAGATTCCACTCGCGGCTTCACTTAAGATTAATATTTATAATAATTATAATATAATATAATATAATAATAATATTCACTAAAACTTTCAAATAAATCCGTTAAAACTTTTTGCGTGAAAGAGTTACAAACATCCATTTATTCTTACTAACTTTCGCATTTATAATATTATTGGGATAATTCTGATAAGCAACTAGCCAACTTTTTATGTCGAATAATAAATATTTACAGTTTAAAATTTCTTGTAATAGTTGAAGAAAATGCTTTTTGGTTTTTGAGAAATAAAAAATAGTTTTTACCGTAGTTTGAAAATACCCCACCTCAAAATAATGAACTTCGAGCATTAGTGATGGTACAGTGTGGATGTTACCCATGACTCTTGAGGGACGAAGAGGCTGACTGTCTGCTGGCAGGAAGGTGTCACTTCGAAAATTATTAATTATCTTATACTCCTTATCAAGAAGTTTGTCTGCTTAATTGTTATTTAATACCGCAAAAACAGTAGAACAGTAACGGTATAAGTTACTCTAAGTATTTGACTGGCTAAATGAAAGTCGTTTTTGCTTTAAAAGCGAACAGAAAAACCGACAAAAAGTTTAATCACTCACTTATTGTAAACAATTTTTTTGCAGAAAAGTTTAATATGTAATTATTTTTTCTAAAACTAATTTCATACGGTGGTAACTTATGGTAGTTAGGGTTAAACTTAAATATATTTCTAAAATTTTGTTCAAATATTAAAACATAATGCTATAAATCTTAATAATAAATTTGTGTAATTTTAAAGATATTTGCACACCACAACATGGTAGAATATGTTGGTATTAACAAATATTTTTTGTAACATCTTTTAACACAAATTTTTAGCAAATAAATAAATTTCATTTTTCATTTTTCAAATAATTAAACTGGTAATAAATATAAACAATTGGCTAAAAAATAATGTATATATAATTAAATAATATTGATTTTATTGACATTAAAATATTTACACACCAAAACATGGTAGAATAATATGTTGATATACTTAAATATTTTTGTAATATCTCACATATACACATATTGCGCAAATAAATATTTTTCTACTTTCGTTCTTTCTTATTGGGTATCCTATATACAATAAATAGCAATAACAGTTTTATAAAAATGCTAGCTGCTCCGGCGAACTTCATTCCACCCGTTCAGTTTGTATAGAAAAAAAAATTTAGTTTTTTCTAGTTTTCTCACAGTCGAACGGAATAAACATTATTCGATGTCCATTTTCTGATTCTAAGCTACCTCTTCATCAATTTTCTACCAAATATATAATATATTTAATATGGCTTCTTTTTTTATTTACAGATTTATGAACAATATTAGTTTTATATATAATACTTTAAATTTAGACAAATATTAACAAATACTTTAATTTTTTACTGCAATCGTCTTTACATTAATTGATATTTTTTGGTGATGTGCAGAGTTTCGTAGCTTCACGTAGACGAAAGTTACAAATACGGTGTCAACGGTAGTATCAAATGGGATCCGTAGACAACGGTAACACGCTTTGGCTACGAAATGCTACGACACTGTCACATTACATTCGAAGATAATAATTCAAAATAATATGAATTCACATCCAAATTGAATTGGTAAAAGTGTTTTTTTTATTTATTTACTTTTTTATGCACTACTTTTAAAGCTACGTAATATAATTCTGTGGAAGACAAAAAATAACAATAACTTAATGCCGTGTTCGACTTCGGCCACCCGTTTTGTGCAATGAAAGTTCTTTTTTATCTTTACTTAATATTTTTCTTTTGCGATATTTTAATCATTATTCTCGCATTCGGAGCAGATCCGATTTTATAAAATCTGAGATCATTGAAATCGTAACTACTACTAGTTTTGTGTTTACGACTTTTAAAAAAAACTTAAATAAAAAGATGAAACCATATTTACAGATGTAAAATAAGCCTTTATTTTGCTAATTCCGCGTAAGCAGTATAGCTGTTGTGGCAAATAATCCTCCAAACGACACAGAATGTGACAAGCCTAACTGACGTTCCCACCACCCACTTCCGCGACCAGAACACGAATATAGGAAGAGCTCGGGGAAGCAATATAAATTGTCACAATATAAATTCTAGTCACGGAGGTGGATGGTGGGAACGTCAGTTAGGCTTGTCACATTCTGTGTCGTTTGGAGGATTATTTGCCACAACAGTTACACTACTTACGCGGAATTAGCAAATTAAAGGCTTATTTTACATCTGTTATAATGGATTTCCGCAAAGTAACGCCTGATTCAATAAAAAATGAAACCATATTATTTATATTTATTTGTTTTCCTGAAAAAAATCACAAAAATCCTAGACATTTTTATGTAAATACATAATGCTACACAAAAAACTTAGAGACTTACGTAGAAACAAGATTTTTTTGGCTTTTCAGCTATCGGAAGAAATTTAGTTTGACCCCAACAATAGATAATTTTGACACTAACGCAAAATAAAACATACAAACAAGCAATTCGTTGCAATAGTAAAGTTCTGCTGATTACATATATGATATCATGTCAGTATTAGAAAGGTTCGATTCCCGACGGGGGCAGGCATTTGTGCGATGAACATTTAGATCTCTGCATTTCCGGGTCTGGGTGTTTATTGAATTCGTTCTGGTATCTATTTAAGTATTTCTATGTATGTACTAGTATGACTAACACCCATAACACAAGCATATAATTTTCATACTTTGGGGTTAGATTCAATTTGTGTAACTTGTCCATGGAAATTTATTTTTTTATTATTTATTTAAATGAACGGTATTACTACAAGACTGATGATAAAAGCAATGATAAATATGTGAGAACAAGATGAATATACTGCAATCTGATCAAGAAATTAAACCAAGCCTAAGTGAATTAATTTTATTATGGTTTACTACAAGGCATGAGCAAGTGACACATTATCTTTTTATCTTAACCTTTTATTAACTAAAATAAAAAACGTCAATTGTTATACATTGGATATAAACTTGATCTTATTCTCTTATTCTATATGGTCTCATATGTAATTTAATGCGAAGGTTGAATGGATTGGTAAATGTTTCTTTTTAGGGGTACTTAATAGATCTAAATAAATTTGATACGGTGTCTAGTAGTTTATAAAAGGAGGAAGGCTTTTTATCCTGATCACGCAACGAGTATTTGTGTAATAAACTAAAAAAAATAAAACGGAGACAAAGCCACGTGCGTACCTAAATGCTGATATGGTTTTTGGTAATTTATGTTTAGGATTCAATGCATTTCTGTTCCTGCAGTTAAGTAAATTTATGAAATTGCCACAGAGAAAGTCAGAAATGAGTAGTACGTGCTCTTTTAAGATTATTTGGTTTACAAAAAGGCATTAGGTTAATTTACTTATATTATGGTAAAATTGTCTATATTGGGCAATATTTTTTTGTGATAGATAACCTATTCTCACCCTATGTTATTTAAATAAAGGATTGTATCGTATCTTTTTTCGACATTTATCGTTAACCTGTACATGAAATTAGATATTCACTTAGTGCCAATTTTATTATATTTCATGACATTCTCCTTGATAGTTTTATTTTCATTGAATATATTACCTTAAATTTGGTCTTATGAGTTAAAAAAATAAAAGAAGAATCCTGGAAATAAAATTAACTTACCGCATTTATTTCATTCTTAGAAACCACTGGTTCGTGTAACACTACGCTCAGATTACATAAATTAAAACAATTAAGAAATTTATTTTTCAAAGTCCAAATACGCGATCCGCGGCATTTTTTAGGGAACATGCGAACACGACCGTTCCCTATAACAGCCGGCTATCGACTGACATTGGCCATCACCCAAGGCTCCCAACACGAGACTGAACCACCAAGCTGCAACAGCCAGCGCGCATGCGTTATGCATCCAACCTTCTTCTCATAACATCTTTAAAAATACAAAATTCAACCCTTATTAAAGCAAACCAATTCAGTCTCTAACACCATAAAATAAGACCCATTTGATAAATTTTGAATAAAAGTAAGAAGAAAGTTGCTAAGCACATGCCGACTATGAGTTTCAATGTTTGACCCTTGTTTTAGGGAATTAAACAGTGCAAACAACTTTGCATCTGTTAGTTTGGAAGCGTAAAGCTTTTTATGCTCCTAAAATACAAAGTCAAGGAAAAGTTTTCGTCGACAACCATTCTACACTTTTTTTAAAACATGTGAGTTTCAGTTATTCTTGCATAATGTACATTCGGCTGCTTCTTTACCTTCTTTTTCATTTTTTTCTTTCCATGCGATCGGGATAAGAAATATATGCTATTTCATCAAGTGTTATGTTTGTAACAAATTTGAACCATTTATATTCAGTTGTTAAACACTAATACGGTGAATAGACTGCTAGAGTTATGCAAGAATGCATTTAAATTGATATTACAGCTTTGCCTATTACTTTAGATAAAATATATTTTTGCCACTGTTCATTTGGATAGCAGACTTATTTTTTCTTTTATTCCAATTAAAAATTAACAAGTAGATACTAGCGTCTGTGATCTAGCGATCCAGGTATTGGACTTAGCTTCAAGAGGTTCCGGATTCGGTACCCGGATCAGGGAAAAAAAATTGTTTTTTCCAATTTTCTAATAAAACAATGTTGCTCTAGATTTGATGAATGCTTGGTTTGGTGATAGGCTTGCCAACTATGACACTATGTGACTTAGTGTTTTAGGCTAGACGTGAGTGCCCTGGTTATGCTTCTGTCTACCTCTTCGAAGATATGGGCGTAGAGATACTTTTCTTAACTTTTACTTTTAACAAGTACCTTACCATCAAACATTTTTAAATTAGATTCTAGCAAGAATAAAACTCTGCTACATTTTTAATCCAACGACATTTATTTTGTTCGATCGCTTCTAAACGTCAAATGTTTTCACTAAATTTGACAACAACCTAAAAAGTTTAAAGCTCAAATAAAGTTTCGTCTTTAATTATCCACGTCTAATTAAAGTACTTGTTACATAACTTCGCGCGCGGCAGAAATTGGAATCGTTATGACATTCTTCTAATGTTACCAAAAAAATATTATTTCATTTGTTACTAGTTGTTGCCCGTGGCGTTGCTCTTATGCTTAATGATCCCACAGGAACATTTTTCGGGATAAAGACTATCCTATGTGTTAATCCAAGTTACGCTCTATGAGTGTGTGAAATTTCATAAAAATCGGTTTAAAAGTTTTTACGTGAAGGGGTAACAAACAAACAATTGAACATACCAATTTTGGCATTTATAAATAGGATTTTCGGAAATTCGATCTAAAATTTACCATGATATTTTCTAGTTTTAAACTTTTTTTATTAATCATTTACAAGGTAGGGGCATTTTCTTTCTAATTACAAAACACCAATTTCGTTGTAAGAATAATAAGCTGAAGTCTAATGCAATAAGTATGTATTTTTCCAGCAATAACGTTTTTGTTATTTTTGTTACCGAGAAAATCCCCAAACGTCATATGAATAAGTAATACAATAAGAAAGTTTTGGCCTTATCCTCGAAGAGGTAGCCAGAAATACGACTAATTAAAAAGGTTTTACGGAAGTCGTTTAATGTATGATGATACTGGTATTGGATTTTTATATAAAAAAAATGAAAGTAAATACATTTCTATATTTGTCAACATTGGCAGCACGCTCTTTCGCGCGACTTCTTATCTGGCGCGCACTACACAGGACATTGAATATACTATATTACACATGTAATATCTGAACATATTAAATTAATAACTGTCAACTTTGAAAATTTTCTCGTTTGTCAGTCTGTTGTAAGTCGTATCTGTTGTCGAGTAGTGTTGACTAGACGAGGTCTTTGGTTCAATTCCCGAGTCAGTAAACACAAAAAATGTTTTCCTATTACCTAAGACTTACATCCTCTTTGTGAAAGACTATCTGGTAGATCGTAAGAGTCGAGCAAAGTTTTAATAGGTCATTACTACCTAAACCACTGGTGGTAGAGTTTCATGCTGTAACACGTTTGGATAGGTATCTACCGTCCTACCTATTCCTGTCACCATAGTGAAAATTTCGTATCTGGAGGGCAGGGTAGCCGATAGACTTACACAACCATTTTTCTACCACATTGACCACAAGACAGAGACGTACCTACAACATGGTGTATATAGGCCCCGGTAATTAGGTAGGTAATTGAAAAAGTAATCAACAGTAACTATAAAACAAGAGTTTTTTGGTAAGAATTCTCATTACGCTTAAACGTTTGTGTTTTGTAATTAACGAAACGACTGACCTTCGATGTGTTTTTCTTCTAGTTTCTTATATTATTAGCGACCCCACCAGGTTTTTCTATAAAGGTCATATTAAAAAAAGTGTGTGTGTCCTTATATACCCGCGTTAGAAGTTATACTTCTTCGGCGTAATAAGATAAAAAACTTTTTAAAAACTAAAATGTTATCTATAGCTAACTTCATAGCTAACTTCATCATGTCGGTTTTTCGTGACGGTGTGCGCGCGCATCGTAAAAATTTACCCTCATCATTTTTTCCTAACGCGCCAAAAGAAGTATAACTTCAATAAAGATCAAATTTAACAGAAATTAAAAACTTTTGGGACAATAAAAAAAGGAACTAGACGCCCATATACCCGAAGAGGTAGCCGAAGATACAACACAAGTACCCACAACTAGCCGAAGATACAACGCATTAACAATAAAGTTTAATCATATTCAATAAACACACACAACAACATACATACCACATACACTGAAAGAGACGCGTCAAACTTATCATTCTTCTTTTTCCGTCGAGAGTTAAAAAGAAAAAAATATATGTTTGCAAACAAATTGCAAAAATTAATGTAGAAGTAGTGGTGTTATATTTGTATGTTTCTAATTATTAATACCACCATGACATTGTACCAGCACACCAAACCTCGTTATTGGTAGTACCGCCTAACCTATCTCTCCCACTACAACCTTAGTTCTGCTCCATGATAGAGGGTAGGCAAAAGGCCGGAGATCCCAGCGAAAACGTAAAGATGCACCAATGATCTCTATTGTATTTATTGAAGACTATTGTCTCTTACCGTCAATAAAAATACTTCGTTCCGAAGCAAAACATACTAAAGTATAAATACTAGCTACACTGTGTCACAATAACACTAACTCGGGTCACCTTTCACTAAGAGGCTTCCAGTTGCGAGCTATGTAACCTCAGACACTTACATAACTCCTGTAGCCAAGTCACAGTGAAACCGTGCCCTAATTTGTAGCTTGCATAAGATGTCCTAGTATTTTATTTTTACTGTGATAGTATACGGGCACTTAGCGTACCATTGTCGAAGCTCTACAAACCGGAGGTCTGAGTCATGAATATGAAGATGCTGTGAACTCAAAACGATACGCTTGCCTTGCAAATAACAAGTACGTGTTATCGCATGCACCTAGTAGGGGAATTTCAACTTTACAACCATTTAGATAAAGGTGCTATTTCGGGGACGGAACAGTGTTATTCCTGATTTTATCTATGTAGTTTTATCGGTTATGTACTGAAGACTTTATTTTATTATGCTTTATTCGAAGACACGTTAAGTGATACGGAGATGTTAGGTTTGAAAATGATGATTTTACTACCCTCTAAAACGAGAGGTGTTATTAGTTTGACATTTCTGTGAGTGTGTGTGTACGTGTGGCTTCATAACTTTAAAACGGATGGAGCGATTTCGAAGGATTTTTGTTAAAATCCGAAGTGAACAAGAAGGTTCTTAATTAACTACATAACATGAAGGTTTTGTCGTGGATTGTAGATTTTTCAACTTAAATGTTGTAGTGAAGTTTACTTTTGTAGTCAAAAATAATAGACATAAATCTATTCCCTTTATTTTTTTAAAATGCCTTAAGTCATATTTACCATATGACATAGTGACATGAGTCCGTTAAAGGAGAATAGCTCGGTATTTATAGTAATAGCGATTCAACACGGTTTTGCTCGTAAAATTACTCGTAACCTCCACTTTTAATATTTAGAAAACCTTCCTCTTTCTTGCAAGCGACAGACGGACAACTAATGTGTTATTCTACTCTAAGTTAACTAACTATAGGCTTTTAGCGTTTGACTTGCTATGTTTGCAAATCCTAGTAATTATGGTAGACAAGGTTAAACCTGATTATCTTTTTTTATTGAATTATGATTTTTATAATATTTGTTAATTATAAGTTTGTATATGTAATAAAACATCCATTTTTTCAGTCTAATATTATAAATAAAAAAAGTCTGTTACGTTTTTAAAGGCTATACCGCTGTTCAGATTTGATGAAAAATGATATATATAAAGTTAGAAACACAATCGTATAACATCTGCTTGAAACACGTGCTTCTTTTTTTTTACAATTCAATCCCAAAAGTAGGAAGTTGAAAATTTGCATGAAAATCGTATTTATTCCAACCGTACTAAGTCGCGGGTAAATTATAAATCTAAAAGATGATTTTGCATACATTTTAAAATATTTTCAAAACAACACTGTGGTGGAATATAGGTATAACTAAATATTTTTGTAACATCCTATTAATATTATAAATGCGAAAGTTTGTAAGTATGGATGTATGGATGTTTGTTACTTTTTCACGCTCGAATGGCTGAACGGATTTGTCTGAAATTTGGAAGACAGATAGATTGTGACCTGGATTAACATATAGGCTATTTTAAATCCCGATCGCACACCGGGTTTCTGTGAAAACGCGGGCGAAGCCGCAGGTAGCAGCTAGTATTAACATAAAAGTTCAGCAAATAAATGTTATACACATTCATTATTTGCACGAAATTTAACAGCTAACGTATAATCCTACTTGACTAATTTTACAAAAATACTGCGCAGATTTTAAGACACCCCTTACTAAGGTAGGGTACCACCACAAAGCTACCCCTTGATTTTCAATGGATGAAAACCCGCCCAAATCCTTGTAACCTACCATTACGCAATAAGTAAAAGAGATTCTCAAGCTCTAAGTAATCTTTAGAGCTTAAAGACGTCCCAATGACTTATATTACTTAAAAAAGGAGGTTATGTGCTCGACCTCTATTTTTTTATGTATGTTAATCAATTTCTACGTCATTGGTGAACAGATTTTTTTTGAGAAGAGCGTACTTTAGACCTAGTAATTTTGCCACCACGACTAGATTTGATGACGTGGTCTGTACGTAAATGACATACTTATTGAAATCGAGGTCGGTTTTTTACAATTTCACAGCGCTTAATTATTTAGCATTTATTTATGAACGATTTTTTTAATTATTTTCTGAAACCAATGTCCAAACAAAGTTAATTCATGATTTAATATTCATATTTATAAAATGAACCCCTATTTCCCTTAGTCATTGCATCACGCGTCAACAGTTGGAACAATGTTATAATTTTTTTTTTTAGTTAATGTCAGGTCAAAGCTCATATGAAAAAAACAATATTCATAGTTAGGACAGGACAACATTTGTGTAGTCGATTGGTACGTTAGACGGAATTGTCAATTCAAAATATCTATACAGTAACCAGCTTCAGCACGTTTGACGGTAATGGTAAAATATGGTACTAACCGTTTAATATTTTATACACCGTTTCATATGGTTTGGAATCCTCTTAACTTGAGTTATGTAATGCATGGACCGGTTGGAAAATGGGTTAGTTATGTTTGTTCTCGACTGCGTTCCCAGTTAACTTCAACCTGATTTTAATTTATATGTTAAATATTTTACTCAGAATTTTGATTAATATATTAAGACTTATTTCCAAGTAGAGCAAGATCCACTTTCGTGCCATGGCCAGACCTAAGCTATTTAAATTAAGTAAGTAATTCTTTAAAAACATCTTTAATAACTTGTTGTCGTTTACGATTTTTGAATCAAGATATTAAGCAGTAACGGTGTATAAAAACCATAGATTTACATCTATGATAAAAACATGATAAAAACAGGTTCTTGTAGTTGCTGGGTATCTTCGTCATGGTTTTGACATATGTAATTTTGACATAAATTAAGTTTTTAAACTACAATTTTATTTCAAAAAAACAGTTACAATTTATAAAAGTTGAAATTTCAAAAAAAATAACGACTGTAAAATAACGTTTGTGCGACATTCACGATGGTAATAGTCTAGCAAACTAAAAAAAAGTATATCTGGCAATGGAAAATTCAATAACATCATTAATTTGTAAATTGGAAAAACCACATTTTCTTTTTCTTGCCCGACACAGGAATCGAACCCGGGACCTCAAGAAGTTAAGCCCAACACCGCTCAACCATAGAGGCGATTAGAAACTTTTACTTTTATAAAAAGATGAATGTCTGGATGTTCATGTATCTCGGACCATGGGAAATGTTTTAGAGAATCCTAGCGTTGTATGATAGATGAAAATGTACACAGGAAAATTTAATATTTCTAGGAAATTAACGACAACTCCCGTGCTTTTTTTTTTTTTTGAATGACTAACTTGTTGCTAATCTTGCGATTTTTACAACTTCACCGAACTTTGTGGGCCGAGCAGAGTGCTCAGCCCGAGACATCATTATTTAGATGGATTGGGCTGTTTCCTACAACGCCAGCACCAAGGGTTGTCTCCCGGGAGACCGTACCTCGACTTGGTGCTGCGTTCTGGTTACTGGGTGGACTTGGTGGAGGAGTATTTGTGGCTCGTCGCTCGGCGTTAGGCGCCGGGCGCAAGAGAGGTCTTCGTCGCCGAGACCGGCGGCGACGGTGCAGTGTTGTGTTAAGGTGGTGTGAGTTTGTCGTGTTCCGGTTTTTAGTTGGGAGAATAGCGTTTGCCGCAGTTATTGGGTCCGGGCGATCCGATAACACGTGGCGAGGTCTTCTATGATCGGGGGGAAACTCCCGTGCTGATCCGGGTCTCCTGTGTTGAATAAACCATCTGCTGTCCTACCAAGCAAAAGTAGAGACGAGCATATGTTATGTTAAATGTTAAATGGGTCATTACCATTATAACTACGTATTGCAGAGTTCCATGCTGGGGGGTTACCATAAGCTCTTAATACAGTATTATTTCAATAATACTAATTGTCATCGGAGAAAAACAACCTTATGCGTAAATTTTACAGTTATTTATACTGACGGACGTTTAGCAACATGGAAATAATACTGCTATAGCGTTCATGGTAGGTAACTCGTTCGGCTACCTATTCCTGCCGCCATAACGACAGTGTCACGTTTCGGTCTGGAGGGAAGGGTGGCCGGTAGACTTGCACAATTGGCCTAACACTTCGACCACAGGGCAACGATACACCTACAACCTCTGTCTTGGTGTGTGCCGTGTGCTTATGTGTTTTCTTATCTCATAAAAAAACTTTTTTTAAAATAAAATAGTAAAATGAACAAGCACATGTTTCTCCTGATGGTAAGATAAAACCGTGACCTATAGACACCATAAATATCAATGCTATGTTACTGTCCTGTGGCCGAAATATTGGAGCTAATGTGCAAGTTGCTGATTTATGGATAGCGCCCACTGTTGACGGGGCGGAGCGTGTCGGGCCGGGGCACATCGCATTGCAAAGCCCACTGATGCGGGCCGGGCCGTATCGCATCGGCGCGGATTTTTGTTACTCAGTACCAAAGTAGAGCAACGAATAGAGAGGCCACTCGACGTTAAAATCGTCATGTATGGAAAGTTGTGCCATCTAGTAGTTGTCGTACGAAACTTTAGCGTTAGAATACCATAGTGCTCTTTTCTTGACAGTAATATCAGGATCTTTGGTCACTGTGGGCCGCTTCGGGGTATGCGCGCGGGGTGCCTCGCGGAAATCCGCAGCGGAAAAATCCGCGCCGATGCGAACCGCCCAAGTGGGCGTTGCTCCATACAAAATGTATGCAAGCGATCTAGGCGGATTATTGCGCTGCGATGCGCCCCGTCCCGGCCCGTCCAACTGGGCGCTATCCTTTAACCTTCAACCTGTCCACTTGCCTTGCTTTGTTACAAAATCTAGTTAATTCAAAGTTTAAAAAATAGTAAAATCGACTAAGTTCCGACATACATTTTTTTTATATAGTAGTATAACGGAATTTAATTTATGAAATCACGTTAATACATATTAACTACACATCCACTTGGCTTAAGACTTGAGGATACACTGTGTTTCTAAAAGCAAGAAATCTGAAATATGTCATTGGTGCCATCCATCTTAGCTATGCGCGAACAATCAGACAAATCGATAAGCAGGCGATAAGGTTTGGATTCTTGAATATTTTCAATATAATATGTAGTACATTTGTTTTATGATTTTCTAACAGGAATAGAAATTTACTACAAAACTTTGTCAAGATATTCTAATTCCTATTTATCTGTGTTGCTTGGTACTATTTGTATCTCAAGTAATTTGTCGCTCAAAGGCATCCGTATAAACAGACAAAATGATTATTATTTTCCAGATTGTGGTCTGGAAAGCTACGGGCAAACATTTCGATTGCAGTTCAGTTTAAAGTCCCGTAGGCAAACTAGAATAGCCTTATTTCTCGTTATGTTATTTACCAGAGAAAACATGTTACAAGCAAACTTTTAAAAGAAAAAATAATTTAGACAAGCAAATGATTTAACTATAAATTTCGTTTTGAGTTTTCTATATATCTATACTCATAATTAAACTGTAAAATATTGAAGGTATTTTATTTTAACACTTACTCTGTGCTTGGGTTATTTTTTTTCCTTTCTTAATTTTTTTAAATATAGAATACTTAATTCTGTATATTAGAAATTTTATTAAATAAAAAGCAACAGAACACATTTTTAGCACTTTTAGAATATTCGTCTGTTTGTCTGTCTGTCTATCTATCTGCCTGTGAATATTAAATCCATATTTATATAATACAATTTAACTCTTTATTGTGGACTAAATGTCATGAAATACTTATAACTAATATTTCAATGCCAAATTACGATAAATCTAATCTGGATGGAATCTAACACCTAAGTAAGTAAATTATAGTATGCTTGTACTATGGGTCTTAGCTCAACCTCACTCAGCAATGCAGATATCTACATGTTTATCTGACTAACCTACACTTCTTCAAAAATCGCGGCTGGTCGGTAGTGTTAGGCGTATATTCGAGGCGCATTGTTCGACCAACGAGGAGAACAAAATAAACTAAAATAAAAACTGGAAAACAGACGTACAGACACTAACCAATCGCCAAATCAGCGATCTCTTCAAGAAACAGGAAGGAAATGATGGAATTACTAACGATTCCATAACAATTAATAGTTAGGGAAAATAATTGAATTTTGATTTCATTCGTTAGCCGTTAATTCCGACGGGAACAGGAACTAAAGGTAGGTAACTGGCTGATTTATCAACAGCTAAATCAAAGTAATGGAAGGATTAAACTGAAGCTTATAAATACTTAATAGTTATAATAAACCAGGTATTTGTTGATAAGGAGGTTAAACTAGAATGAAGGTTTCTTTGAAAATCTGAGAATTTTCAAATAGGCGGATAACTTGGATATTGGGCAAGTGGAAAGCTTACAATAAGGAGAAGGATACAAGCTTCTTTTTATTCAGATATCTCAACCAGCTCATTTAGCACAACCATCGTCGATGAAACCGCACGCTACAACTAGTACAATAATCAACGTAAACATTTAAGCATTTAACAATACTACAAAGTATTGTGCATTCGCAAAGATACGGACGAAACTGAACCCCTGCGAGCAGCTGAGTTGAAAGAGTCAATAAGTAATTCCAAACACACCACGCTCACATTGTAGCTAATTCCTCCTTCAGAATTCCCCGTTTCTATCAACTTTCCACCCCATAAACGTCCCGAGAGAACCATTGATTGCCGCCGATTCCGTTGAATTTGCATTTTATAATTAAAGAATTAGATCCACCCTTCAAGAAGTGCTGTGTTTTATTTACACTGCCTGCCAAGGTTTACATTTTAATGGCGATTTTGACCTTACTGCGCGGTGAAGACAAAAATTGTGAAAATTTCTTTACATTTTCGGGTTGCGCATTCAAATAACAAAGGCAGTTGATTGATTCGTTTATAAATCTTCTACTGAATTACATTAATACAAATTGCCTTTCTTTCCAAAAATTGAGAAATATATGCAAAAAGATCTTAAATGTTTAAACAGTTTTCCATCACTGTTGCGCTAAAATTGGATTGAAAATTCTAATAAAAAATGACATAATATTATACTGTGTAGTAGGAAGGATAAGAAGGATAGGACACAAACACTCAGTGGGAAGAAAATAAGTTTTTATAGACACCTAAGATATATTCGATAATCTCAGGACTAGCCTCAATCTCTAGTGACTAATCTGAAGTGATTCCATCATTACTATTTTTTTAATAATCAATGAACTGTTTAATCTAAAGAAACTTTTCCGAAAATGGATAGAAAACTGTTAAATAAACTAAGCAGACAAGACCTAAGGAGAATGGTAGGCATTTATACAGGCCACTGTTTGCTTAACAGACACCTTCGAAAGATTGCTGCTACTGACAGTCCTCTGTGCAGAACATGCATGAAGGAAGAAAAGGTGCCGCAACATGTGCTATTTAAGTTCAAGAAGGCGGCAAAACAACGATCTCTGCATCTCTGAGAGCGAAAAACATGTCAGAGACACGAGGTGACTTGCAAAGTTTATGGCTTTAGTGGCTGGAATAAACGCGACATCCATGTCATCGGTGCACAAAGGCTAAGTACGACAATGTGCCCGCAAACAGAAAAGACATTGCACGCCATTTTGTGCTTCGGTCAGGAGAATGGGGTAGCCCTACAAAACACGCACAAAGCTCACCATCCAACTTTCATTTTGGCAACACCTCTATATCATTTTTAATGTCTGTATGTCATGTAAAATTCATAATATTAAAAAAACTGCTTGCTAAGATATGCATTTTTTAATATATATAAGTAACTTTATACTTTTAGAGATAGAGTGTAGTCTGTCGTTTTGAGTGCTAATGCCACAATATATGTTGTACTACTACCGGGGCCAACCTCACGGGGAATCTCTTTATATAACACAATGATGTTCTTAACGTGACAATTTGCCAAGGGCATTCTTGCTTTTTGGCGTTGACAGTAGCTCAAGTGGCGGTACATCAAAGAGATTACCGCGAAAACTATTGCTAAGCAACGGTTACACTGTTGCATTCAATCAAAGCAATGTGATAATTAACAACATTTGACATTTCTACGATGTGACCCCAGAGTAATAAAAATAGAATATACGTTCGCAATAAAATATTTTACCAAAAAGACATACATTATTCCATGACATATTGTTTTCAATAATTCCACATAGCCACAAAATTCACAAGTCGCAACCACGTCGCAATCGTTAATCAAACTATCGTAAAATAGCTCAAATTTAAATATTTTGAATGTACCAAATAACGTTGTCTCCTATGTATATAGCATACTTAGTACTTAAGGCCCCATACTCAGTCAGCCAGAAGAGCCAATCAGCGCACTCCCGCGTTCCATGATTACTATGAAATAATGACACTATAAAAGTAATTTGAAAAAAAATATAAAAACTGAAACAGTTATCTTTTAGGTATAATACTTATCTATGTTTATGTTAAATCTGGTGTCGATATTTTCATAATTGAAGTAGACAGACGGGTTTTGCTTTCAAAAAAGGGTTAACTTTTTGATTTTTTTCTATCGAGCAAAGTGAAATGAATCGTGTTTTGGAAACACTAGTCTCATAAAGCATAGTTTAGTTAATCTTATGTATTTTTGTAGCCAAGATCCATAATTGCTTTGTATGAAAAAAACAGTATATTGCTGACGTATTTTAGCATACATGACCCCTTAATGCGAATCCAAAGCATATTCTTAGAAAGCTGTATCTAACAATCAAATTATTTTTTACTAGTATTAACTAGTTTCTTTTAATTTCAATTATGTTATATCCTTCAAAATTTAATTTACAACGAAATTGATTATATAGTTCTATGAGATACTTGAATAAGTAGATAAACAAAGAGCACATAAATGGTAAGCAGAGGTTCAACAACAGCCACAATTTGGAAGGTAGCACCTATCACCAAACGCTCAGTTATCTAATCCCGGACACCTTTGTTTTGTTCGAAAACTAAAAAAAAACAGATTTTGAGTTGCCCAACCAGGAATCGACCGTAAATATAGAAAAAAGAAATTTTCTTACGATATAAACGTCTTGTAATCTATGAAAATTATTGGATTCAAAATAAATTCCATGAGCTAACTTAGTTCGTTTCAAATTTCATTATAATAAACCTAAATTGAAATCATAATCATAAATGTCTATTTAAATCTCTCATGACATTTGCAATAATTTAGTCCATGACACCTTCGATTGTCAGATATGTCTGAAATGTATTTTTTATGTGAGCGTACATCGAGCAAGCACACGGGTCTTCTGATGGTACGAGATGACCGTGGCCTACAGAGACCATACTCGTAGGTGGTCCGGGCTGATACGTGATACTATCATTATGGCGGCAGAAATAGGTAAGGCATTTAATCCCTACCCAGGCAAATTGCTACTCAGCAATTTTCCCACAAGCGGTCTTCTTGTTAATAATCTATAAAACTTGTGCTCACCTCTTACTAGCTGCCTGGCAGGAAGGCAGATAGTCTTTTCGACTCAGCGGAACTGGACCAACACGGTTAATAACAGGAAGTAATTATTCAATAATGTCTCTTTTAGTACTTATAGTTAAATGCTACTCAGGTCTAAACTCTCTATATTCCGGTATAGTTCTCGTTTGTAGGTATATTTGTGCACATATAAATAGAAGCCCCAATTTACTTCAGCAAACAATATGCCTATGTGAAAGCTTAAATGTTTGTTGTTACAGCCCGTAGCGATATGCTTATACACAAGAAGCGCTGACAGAGCCTGCCGCCTGGTCAGGGTAATGCTAATATTTGTTTAATGTATGCCGACTCAGCGCCCTAACTGCAATAAGGGTTACGTCTCAACAGAGGCGAATGTTACAGCAACGTTCGCTTACTTTGAAAGTGTCACTTGGCCATGATATTTATTACATTCAAGTTGCACGCGCCTACGCTAACTTATCAGAGTTGTTGAGCTCCCGCTTGAATTCGTTCAGATATCTAGAGAAAAAGTCGTCTATGTCACTTTCCAGTCATCTATCTACCTATCTCTATACCAAGACTGAATTAGTAAATTGCTTTTACGACGTGAAATAAGTACAAACCAACATAATTTCAAACGAAATATTATTTTATAAAACAATGGTTTAGATCAGTCTTTTCCAGAGCTAGCGATTAAGCCACCTTGTGGTGCTAGAAACCCCAGATGATGCGGTAAGGAGACCAGAAAAATTGGTTTTATTAAACTCCACTTTTTGACGTAAAAAAACGTAGGGCGCTAAAAAGTTATTAATTTTCAAAACGGGCCTTACATGAAATAAGTTTGAGCACCTTTGGTGGTTACCAAAAAAAATAACTGTGCATATTATTATTTAACTAAACTGTTAAAAATTAAATTCAAATTTTATTTGATATAATTATAACCAAGAGCCGTTAGGTTTTCAATTAAAGTGCAGCTTACTAAAAAATGTACAGCTACCATATTATCACCGCTATTGGTGATAACGTATTATTTTACCTTCTTTCCTCTAATACGCCAATCGGAGATTTACTAGATTTCTGTATTTTTCGAAAATTTTTTTGTTTTTTTTTTCGAAAATGAAAAAAATACTATAAATTTTTCCTTGTTAGCAATTGTTAGTATCAAGTGAGCTTCCCGTTTCGGCTAGTAATCTAATAAAAAAAATAAAACATACAAGTCCAAAGGTCATAGAAATTTATTTCCTTTCCAAAACCCTATTAATATCTGGTTCTTAATATTTATTCTCGAAGATTTTTACTAACAGATTTTGTGTACAAATACAAAAATGCATGTTAAACCTTATATTGTTTTATGTCTGCTGAATGACTGTCACACTTTGTAATGACTATTATATGTATAATATTATTATAAGTATAAATATACACGCGAATGTTACACAGATTTAATAATTTAGCTATAATGTGGTGATACCTTTCAATATTACAAAAACAGGCTTGGTTTTCGATAATAAATAAAATTATCCAATAAAGATAAAGATGGGCAAAATAATATAAAGTTTATTGGAAATCTAGTAAATTTTAAGTTAATATGTTGATAAACAATATTTGTGTTGATCCGATTCTTAATTAAATAAGTTTTTAAATCATCTATAGTTATAACAAAACTTTAGAAGAGTAAATTCAGTATATAGGAGATATTTAAATTTTGCTATCATAAATTGCTGTCCTTATTGGGAACATAACAAGGTCTTCGTTGTCAGTGGATGGTACTTTAATAAGTTGATCAACAAATCTTTCGAATTACTAGTGCCCGTGTCTGTTTCTGATATAGTGCATAATTACCATAATATAATATAAAGTATCCAAAAAAGAAACTTGTGACATTTGCCTCCATAATTCTAAAGAACTCCTACTTTTTCTCTAATGAAGTTTTTAGTTTTTAGAATTCAAGAAAATAATAGTCAAAGTGTGTTCGTGGCCTTCTTTCATTACAAGTGACAACCCCTTAGATTATCATATGATGCATGACTGCAGGTGACCTATTTCTTTATAATGCCAACTGCCAACTTGATACAGAGATATAAAAATCGAAATACTGTTATATGCGCAGTAAACTGCACAAGACCTACTTTGGTTTCAATAAGTAATTCATCTGCGTATACAGAAATTGAGTATTTTTTTAATCGAGTTCCAGACTTGGTGGCAATGATCCACGTTGGAAATACGTTCTTTTAAATAAAAAAAGTTTTTCTAAAGTCGGTTCAAAAATGTCGGAAAGATTAACATACATATAAACACATATGATTCAAACATATTAAAACCTCCTCCTCCTTTTCGTCCTTTCTCTTTTAATAGGGAAAGGACGAAACGAAAAAACGAAAATAAAGTCCTATTATCATTAGTTATGGTTTAACAAAGCTGTGATTTTTTTTTTATCCGAACAGCAAAAGTGTTTTAAAATGGTATTTGAATTCAGACAAGCAGACAGAATTTATAATGATCCGGAATTAACGATTCTCATACCTAAGACGTTAACGGTGCGTTGACAACCTGAATCTTTCGTAAGGTATTTTCTAATAAGTGCAGGAAATTGAGGCTAGATATTAGATTAACTTAAATATTAAAAATGAAACAAATTATAACACTTTCAATATTTCACAAAAGGTTAATGCACGACGTATAACGAACAGCTGGGAGCGACCATAACTATGTTTTTCATTTATTTATTTTTATTTAAGTTTTTTTTCACATTTTTCAATTTTTATGTATCAATTCCAAGTCCCTAGCCACACCTAGCTGAAATATCATTAACAAATTCGAGAAAAAATATGTTATGTTAGACATTTGTCTGGGTTATCAGGTACTCTGCTCCCTAAAACATACCACAATTCGTGAAACCAATTCGAGCAAACTGTTACAACGGTATATCACCTAGCCTGACTGATAACACAAGTTAGTTAATCCACATTTAAATTACAAGTTTATTCTGCTAGCGTGTGCACATATCTACGTTAGGGGGTCGTCACATACCTGTTCCAAAATATTCGTGGACCGGGTTGTTTTTCTTTGTAAGTATTCGAATAAATGAAACTCAGAAATACTCCAATATAATCGATTTCGTTTTCCAGTTACATTCTTTCATTTAAAGGTTTTTTATTCCCGACAAAAAAGGAATAGTATTCACAATATTATACATGTTATTACTATGTTATATTATACTTGCACATATAATTTCGGGTAAACTGATTTCAATGCTGGTTTTTGTTTGAATACTGACGTGGTTCTTAGCTACATTATAGATATATTTTGTGTTATTGATTTTTTAACTTAAGATTATTTTTTATTACCCCTGTTTCTTGGGCATATTGGTTTCTTATAATAATCTCTTAAAATGTATCGAAATTACATTTTTTTAAATTATTTATTTGTTTTTGATTATTTTCACCTCTGATACCTTCATCGTTTTATCAATAAACATAGAGTAAAGTGCTCCAAAGTTGAAACTGGTGTTATAGTATTTTGTGACCTACAAAAAAGAAACAAGAAATCAATTAGTACTCGTGGAATGGTTGAACTAAGAATATCCTCCTTTCTAAAGTCACTAGAGTATTGAATCAATATTAAACTAGATAAAACTATTTTAACAGCAAGACTTTGATTGGAAAATTTACCGTATAACAAGTTAATAAATGTTTTTACTGCGCGAACAAAGCCGTAGGGCATAGCTAGTAAATATATATATAAAAGAAACATATAGGAAGTAGCAGCATTAAATGAATAAAAAGTTAAGAGAAATACTAAATGTTAAGATATAAAATAGACGTGTTTTCTTAGTTTAATATGCTAACGAAGCTTGGTAATAAACTTCAAAGAAATTTACCGCTAAAGTGGTGAAACGTCCGCGGCATTGCGTAGTTTGTAGCCTAAAAGAGTTCTGATGCGGAAAAAGGTTAATGGAGCCCCGACTTATAAGTCCAGCTCGTACTTGACCGGGTTTTATTTCGACCCATAAAATAAAATGAACTTTAAAATATTAAAAGGCAGTCTCGGTTTAGGTGTTTTACGCAAGTAATGACGTTCACAATAAACGATTTTGTAAAATATTTTTTTGTATATATTTGCTTACAAAAAATATGAGAATCTGATCCCCATATCTAAATACACATAGAATAAATCTATACGCCGACTCGCCGGGTCTTAAACCACTATGACCACTATAATACTTAAGGCCATTTAAATAAATGTTTTTTGAACTTGAATCTTAATTCGACTGAAGTTGTTTTATTTTCTTCCAAAACCCTAAACGGTCCATTATATGATAGGTTTTGCTGTCAGTTTTACTAAATTCATTCATTTTCTGACGGATAACCGCTTATAAGGCGGTAGTTAAGATTTATTTACATAACTACGAGTGTAACAAACAATTAATCATATTATAATTTATTCAAATCAATAACCAATCTTTGGTTATACTGTGCAAGTTCCACTTTGACTTTTGCTTTTTAGTAGTCAAAATAAAAAAAAAAACAATAATAATATTAATCAAGTACACTACCGGTGATGAGATGAGGTTAGATTAGAGAAACATTTTTTATTTTAAGTTAACGACAAATCGTCAACACTAAACATCATAAGGGACAACGATCGCAGTCCCTGACTTGGTGAACCCGGACCCAATTTGTATGAATTGTAGAGAACCCCGGCAATAATCGCGATGATACACCCGCTTTTATTTGTTCCATGGTGATCCGGTTTAAATATGGACGAAGATAAGACACGGTTGTTAATTGTTTGCGCGGGGTAGATAAGGACCCCAACACAGGTGACGTGGGGCACAAGTTAGTGTTTTCCGGCTTAAAGACATTTTATTAGATGGTGCTTTACGGATTACAACGGGCTTGAACAAAGTAAAGTAATGTTTTTTAAAGCGGGACACTATTTAGTTGTTTTTGCAATCTTAAAAATTCAATATGTAAAAAACATACACCCAAACTTGCGGGTGTGAATCACAACCTTTATTACAAGCAATTAGACATTTTTTCGATATATTTTGCATTTGGCAATGAATGGCAGATGCACACGCTCACTGCCAGATGTCAAATGTCTAATCTGTCATTAACGCCACGGTAGCTGTCATTGCGCGTCAATACTTATGGTTCACTGATCTGTTAATAGCTGACCTTCTAAAATAAATCTAATATAATCAGTAATCACATTCGGTGTGATTTGATTTATACGGCATACAATTGTATAATTAAACATGCGTCGGGCGAACTTTAAAGTTATTTGGAAAATAATCTTTAAATTCGGTGTGTACATGGTGTAATGTGACACGTGTCGGACGTGATCTTGTCAAACGGGAGATAGCATCGTGCCTGGAGTATCATCGGAGGACTACAGGCCGTCAACTATCTTCGGACATCGGGATCCGCATGGAAGTAACCAATTATTAATTATATTTTCCTTTCCCATCACCTTAATTCCTCGTACCACTTCCACTGCGCGAGGGACACGGATGGCTCGGTGAGTTATTGGCTTGTTATCATTCTCAGTTTGGAATCAGTTCCAACAATATTTGTTATTTTTATAGTTCACAATCTTCATGACAAGCGATGACAAGTCTTTTTAGGCATTTCCCTACCCCTTTCAGGCCTGAAACCCGTTTTTTTTTATTTAGATTTTTGACTACATTTCACCTTTCAATATTGAATAGGATACTCCACAAAAATGTTTAAAAAAATCCTCTCTCCCTGCACGATCGTGATGCTCAGGCTTAAACTAATTGTTTGCACGATAGTGACGGTGTTCGACTTTCGAGTAAAAAACATAAATAAAATAAAAAATATCATAGGAACATATTATGTTTATTTATTATTTTTAGTAGTAGGAACATCAAGTAATCAGTACAAATCAAATTGCAAATCACTTTAGATTTAGAGTCAATCAAATATTAACAAAAACTATTATTCTTATTCAACAATATGGAAAATAATTTTAAAAATATAAAAAAATATATTTAATGACCACTTTTTACAGTCTGAAATTTTCTACTTTGAAAACAGTTTTGTTTTCTAGACAAACAAAGATAAACTTTATAGATATTTGGTACATAGTACCTTTGAGCTACATTTGCAACCTTCCATCCTACATGCTCTTGGGCTATCTTTTAATTCATCGAATGATGGAAGATGATCATATCCATCATAGCTTTTGGCTACAGAAGGTGGATTCGGTAGACGAAACTTAGATGTATTAGGAGCCTAGTTCTCATCTTGTTCGTCAGTATCAGATCTTCTTCTACATTCTGGTTCCTTGACAAGAGCATCTGACATTTGCATTCGAAATTCCATTCGGAATTTGGAAGTCTATTATTTTACTTTTGGATACTTTAGTTGTGATTGAATCTAACACATACCAAGTCAAATCAAGGCCAAGCATTCGACATGTCCCAGACTCCAGAGAATCATTTGCTCGTAGATAAAATTAAAATCTGGTTGACGTTCTAATTTTTCGCAAGCATTTTTGACTTGAGTAAGTATAGGTCACACTTTCTAGAGTGAATTCTGGTTTCCTGCCAGAGCATCATTACTGTCGATCACATGGAATGGAAGAATTTTGAAACCATATCTATAAATCTGAAGTCAGCAATTAAAGCTAATCGCATTTAGATCCGCCAGTTTTTGTGAATGTGTGGGTATGTAATGAATACCATGTTATTTTTTGTATTGTAATGTATTCCCACAATTTTTTTTTCAACTCTGCCACTCTAGTGTTCAAAACTTTTCCTCTTTTGGGCATGTAGTAATTGTTGGTACAAACAGCGGCATGCTCAAAAAATGTATATCAAACTAGCCTTCAAAGTCGGCTAAAAGAGACCTTATCGCTGCTGAAGACCGCTCCGGATAGTAGTGTTCCTTTTGGTTGAATGACATCTGTTTTAAGATACTTCAGCGAGTTTCTCGTCTTTTTTGGCTTTTGAAGAGCTTTTGGTGCAATAGCAGATGATGGACAAGGACAGGGATCTGATTCAGGCTCCTCGGCAGGCACCAACGGCATAACAGATTCTTCTCAATCACCTTCGTCATCTTCCACTTCTTATTATTCGGATTCGTGAATAATAAGAAGCTGAAGCTCCAATGAGCTGAAGCAACAACTTACCCGTTAGTTTAATTCCTGAAAGTAAAAATAAAGAAATCTTTAATTGAAAGCAAAAAAAGATTTTTTACCGTCATACAAAGTATGACACTAAAAGATGATATTGAATCGGATCATCACTATCGTGCAAACCAATATTTGAGAGGTTATATTTTCCAATTTAAAGTAAATTACACTAAGAATATTGTTTACTGAATGACATTATTAACTAAACAAGCTATTAAAAGCAAAATCATATCAATTTGTGGAGTAAATAACAAAAACCTTAATACTTACTCTGATCAGTTCGCTCAACAAAATACGCCGACATCTTCAACACAAGGTCAAAAAGCACTCCTTCTCACTCACACCTGCGCGTTTTATTCATAAACAGAATCGTGCACGATTGTTGCCTACCGTCTTGGGCCCGAAAAGTTAATTAAAATAAGCGCAAGGTTTTTTTAAAATAAAATGCACGATCGTGTTCCGTCGTCCTGAAAGGGCTACTTCGGATAAAGCGATGTGATAATGGAATATCAAGCTAGGTCTCCCCAACTACCTATAAACATATCCAGTCGCATTGTATATCTGATTTTGTTAATTTTATATCTACCTTTCGACTTCCGGGCTTCATTGCATCAAACCACACGCTCTTCAAAAATTTCAAACGTTTGCACTAAACTGGTGCTTCACTAAGATAAACACGGGGTAGTTAAGATTTGACGCGGGGTAAATAAGTATTCTCACACGGGCATCGTCGATAGTATGTTAGTGTTTATTTAAAGTGCTTTACGAGTTACTAGGAGCTCGGATAAAAAATTTAACCTATTTAAACAAAAATATGTATTTTGACAAAAGAATAATTTATTTTCTTCAGGTAATATATAAAAAATATCCTCAAGTTATCCTCAAAAGTTACGCACAATGAGGCACCCATGACTAGCCGAAGACACTAAGTCCCCACAATATGGCCATCTAATCGCCAACCGGGCACACATCCAATCCCGGACAGTGTTATTTGTAGAAAATGTAAACAACACATTTTCTTTTGAAGTTATACTTCTTTTGGCGCGTTAGGAAAAAATTATGAGGGTAAATTTTTACGATGCGCGCGCACACCGTCACAAAAAACCGACATGATGAAGTTAGCTATGAAGTTTTTAAAAAGATTTTTATCTTATTACGCCGAAGAAGTATAACTCCTAACGCGTGTACATAAGTACACACATACTTTTTTTATTTTGGTTGCCCGACCTTTCTTTTTTGGTTTGGATACCAACTCAGAATCTCATGTGAAGTGTTAAATTATAGGTAAATAAGGAGGGGCGAGGTAAATAAGCGCCCTTACGTCGAACACTGGACAGAAGTGTTTTTCGGCTTAAAGACATTTTAATTTAAGACTTTATAAATTGAAAGAGGCTCAAACAAGTAAAATTAACGTGTTTCAGCGCGCATACTATTAAGTTATTTTTGGGAAAGCTGTAAAATAAAACAGTAGTAAAAATTCAACCCATATACTTTTACTACCAAACACGATTCTCTCGTTACCCCAAAAGGTGTGATACAGTTCACTACAAAAGCAATTCAGTTTTTCATTAAACTGATGATTGACTAGTAAATAAATTTGTCTGTTTATAGCTTGCCATTTTAGCTGGTTGGTAGTTTGGTAAATAACTAGCTTATATAATATAATCTCCAATTAATCTGATTTGGAATAAAAGAAGATGGAAGACGATTGGATAAAACATATTAAATTTTTTCTGATTAAAAACTTTTGAAAGGATGGACCGATTTCAATGCGGTTTTTTTTTGTTTAAAATTTGATATGATTAAAAAAGTTCTTACATTACACTTTTTTAGAAAAATTAAATCTAACCCCATAATAAGCGAGTTATTTGCTAGTGTAATGAGTGTTAATAATAAAATAAATGTAGTGTAAATAATATTAATACATAGAAATACTTAAATCAATACCAGAATAACTTTAATGAACACCCAGACCTGGCAAAGCAGGCATTTAAATGTTCATCACAACCGTCGGGAATCGAACTTGAGCTTCGTAGTTGATCAGTGGAATTAGGCGTGTGCGCCTAATCCGCATAGGTTAATTTAGGTTTTGTCGAGTGTTCATAAAAAATATATAAGTATCTTCACGCCCATATCCCTGAAGTAGTAGGCAGAGGCGATATAGGGCAGCCACGACAAGCCGAAGACACTAAGTCCCACAATGTGATTGGTGGTAAGCTGCCAACCGGGCACATATCCAATCCCGGGCAACGACATTTTTATTATAAAATTGAAAATATACATTTTCTAATTTCGTTATCGTCCAACTCGAACCCGGGACCTCATAAGTCAAGTCCAACGCCAGACTGCTAGACTACAGAGGAGACAAAATTTTAATTTAAACAGTAATGTTGAGTATTTTTCAGCACATGCTTTATAAACAATGGCTCTGCAGTATACACTCGTTTTATTCCATCCATCACGTTAATGTCTCCTGTCACAAAGAATTTTATCGTATTTTCGAACCCCTATAATCACCGTATTGCATCAATTACTCTTCTTGCTGCTGAATGTCGGCGCCATGCAGATATGTACTTACTCATGGTTATATACGTATGTTTATAGTATTGAAAAACTAGTTGACGATTTTCCTTGATTTTTCTCCGGTCTTGAAAACAACAGACTTATTAATCCTTTGTTTTTTTTAAATAATACTTTACAAAATTAATATTTATCCAATGAGTATGGCAACTATGTAGGGTATACAGAGGGAATTATATTTATATTAATAATTATACAAAATGGTATGTCGACGCAAATAAAGTAATACTTTTATTCCACTCGTCAAAAATGTTTGTCCAATTGCGATGTCCAAATTTTGATCAAAGTTTACGCTTATAAGTTACTCGTAATTCAATTTTGTTTTTAAATATTTTTAAATCTGTTTTTATACATCGTACTTGGTAGGTTGTAATAACGTACAATTTTGTATTTTCATAGCACACTCGAGTAAGAGAAAATCAGTTAAATAATAATAATCCTAATAAAGCATAATTTGGTGGGACTATATTATATCACTTAATAACGCCTTACTATTTAAGTGTTTATAACTAGGGATTAAAAATGACCTGTCTTTTCCAAGCGCATTATTTTGCCCCCCGTTTTACTCCCGTGTTGGTCCGGCTCTCCTGCGTAGAATAGACCTTCTGCCTTCCTACCAGGCAAGTCCTAATAGGCGAACAAATGTTAACTTTTGATGTTAATAGATAACATATTTAACCAATAGTACCACAAGTGATAGAATGCTTTGGCCCGTGTTGCAATTCATTCGGTTGAGGATCCACCTCCTTACCTATGCCTGCCACCTTGATGTTTCGTAAGACAGGGTAACCTTTAGAATTGCACCATAATTGGCCTCTTCAGCCCAAAATAGCGATCTACAACATCTATGGTATTTATAGGATACACTTATCTCTTACCATCAGGATAGGCGTGTTCTTCTTCGCTATTAAAAAAAACGTTTTAACGTATTAAAATTATACCACATATTGCTTCTTTGTGACAGTTAAGGGCAAACAAACATACTTTCGTATTTATTACACAACAACGACAAGCATCCATTGTGATATGAAATAACGACGAACAAATATACACCTTCGTATTTACTATACGGTGGACATGAACATGAATTCCCGCGTAATACACATATATTCATTCTTCTAACTGCAAACACAACAACGACAAGCATCCATTGTGATATGAAATAACGACGAACAAATATACACCTTCGTATTTACTATACGGTGGACATGAACATGAATTCCCGCGTAATACACATATATTCATTCTTCTAACTGCAAACACTACAACGACAAGTATCCATTGTGATATGAAATAACGACGAACAAATATACACATTCGTATTTACTATACGGTGGACATGAACATGAATTCCCGCGTAATACACATATATTCATTCTTCTAACTGCAAACACAACTTCGACGAGTATCCATTGTGATATGAAATAACGACGAACAAATATACACATTCGTATTTACTATACGGTGGACATGAACATGAATTCCCGCGTAATACACATATATTAATTCTTCTAACTGCAAACACAACAACGACAAGTATCCATTGTGATATGAAATAACGACGAACAAATATACACCTTCGTATTTACTATACGGTGGACATGAACATGAATTCCCGCGTAATACACATATATTCATTCTTCTAACTGCAAACACAACAACGACAAGTATCCGTTGCGATGTGAAATAACGACGAACAAATATACACACTTTTGTATATTTATTATATGGTGAATATGAATTCACGCGTTAAACACATACATTCATCCTACAAAGTGCAAATATAAAAAAGTCGAGTTGCACTCCGGGAGTGCCGGCAGAAGTAAAAATTTGAATATTAACGTTGTGCATTTTTGATATTTTGGAATGGTTAGGGAATAATTTTGCACGAATTGCTTTAATTATCAGTATGAAAGTACTATCATTTATGCACATATGTTATTTTCATATCATTAACCTGCTTGACAAAATCTCGCTAAAGTAAGACCACGTGACGGCTAGGAACGTCGTCATATTATCTGTACATCGAACATTGCTCGTCTACATATAAAGCTTATTTTCAAGATGGAACAAATAGAGCAATTGATAGTATACGTATCTGCTGTCTGTGAAAATGTAACGGTAGGTATATTGCGGCGTATTATCCATTGCGCATCCTAAGCTCTTCGGAAATATCTAAGCAATACAAAAACAGCAATGAATCTAGGTTTTTATTTATTTTATTTATTAGTGTATTTTAGATCTCGCGCTATTCGCGCTAGCGCAGTCTCAAGTTCTGACGATCTGACGCGAGTTTAGAAGTTTTTACCCATTCCAAAAAATGTCAACGCCGCTAAAGAAGTTTTCACTTCAATAACGACATGCATCAGTTGCGATGTAAAATAATATACATTTAATACACAATATACATTTATCCTTCAAACTGCATACACAACATCAAGCATCAATGTAATCACAGGAATAAAGATCCCTTTAATTTTGACGTTAACTGGACAGAAAATATGTTAGAATACCTTTAAACAGTAAGGCTTTTACCAGAGCCGTTACCAGAACCGTGTTTAACGATTTGTCGCACACCGTAACAATTAGAAATGAAACCGTATTTTCACTGATAACGGCCTCATTACGTAACCCAAACTACTGTTTCCTTTTGGCTCGTTAATTAACCGTCGTTTAGCTAAACTGAGTAGTAAAGATCAATAATATAAACCAGCTGACCGGTAAACATTGTCATTTCTTACCAATTTTTTTTTTAAAGAACCTTTCCCTGCCCATAACCAACACAGAAAAATTGGTCCATTCACTCAGGCGTGATGCAATGACTAAGAAAATAAGAATTCATTTTTTTTAATAAGACTAGCCAACCCGGCGAACTTCGTATCGCTTGAAATGACCAACAAATGAAATATGGGAAAAATTAAAGTATTATTTTCCTACATTCCCTGTTTTTATCATCATAAGAACCTTTCCTAAATAATAACCAACATAACAATAAATTAGTAAAATTGGTCCATACGTTCAGGGGTGATGCAAAATGGGGATCCAAATGTTGTCCTCTCCCGACTCTGAATGTTGATTTTTTTTCATGTAAACCTTATCCTGACATTAAATAATATGACAAAAAGAAATACATCCTCCTTTCCATTCTCATCCGTTGACGCATGATGCGATGACCAAGGAAAATATGTATTTATATTTATATTCAGTCGTTTATTTCGTTGTTCCTTGTTATCACTTTCTACCGACTTCCAAAATGGTTATGAATCCGCCTGTGTATTTTTGAAAAATATTTAATAATCTATTCTTAAAACCATCTTCACGCCCATATTCCCGAAATGGTAGGCAGATGCACACTCAGGGCACCCACGACTAGCCGAAGACACTAAGTCCCACAATGTGATAGGTAGCAAGCTTACCGCCAACCGGGCTCATATCCAATTCCGAGAAACATTTTTTTATTAGAAAATTGGAAAAACCCAATTTTCTTTTTGTTGCCTGACCCGGGATTCGAACCCGTCATCGCAGCATAAGATTCCAACAACTTAACCGCTTTATAAAACATACAATATTTTATAGTAACGCGATTGCTCGGCCAATAACTACGGATTTCGGTGATACATTTTTCAAATGGTAGGTAGGTCATGGTTTAGAGTTGATTTTTTTTATGATATTGTACGGCAAACAAGCAGACGGATTTCCTGATAGTAAGACATTCTAGCCGCCTAGAGACACTAAAGGTGGTAATGGTGCGTTGCCAACCTGAGGCCGGAATGTTGGGCCTCGAGCAAAAGTAAGTTTTCCGGCTACCTTACCCTCCAAACCAGAACACGTCATGACGTTATGGCGGCAGGAATAGGTAAGGCAGTGGTACCAATCTGGGTGAGTCACTGCGAAACTCTAGCACTTAGTCAGATGTCACGGTATTAGTGACGGTAAGCTATTCTCGCCTTTTACGAGCTGCCTGGCAGGAAGGCAGATAATCTATTCTGCAAAGGAGCCCGGACCAACACGGGGAAATATATGAAAATTAGATTAAAATCTGAGAAGTGGTTTAAGATTTAAACTTAAAAGTGCATTTATAATACCTAAATAATGAATCTGAATCAGAACCATCTCCATCAAGTCAGCTTTCAAACAAAACATGGCCAAGTGAGAGTCGGACTCGAACACCGAGGGTTCCGTACTAACCTGTATATACAAATAAAAGTTCAGCCATCACGACAACCGAGTCATACTTTAAAATTATTAAAAATATTTTCTTTATATTACGTATTGTATTACGTATTACAGATGTAAAATAAGTCTTTATTTTGCTAATTCCGCGTGAGCAGTGTAACTGTAAAGTTCCCACCTCCCACCTCCGCGACCAGATCACAAATAGAGTCCGAACACGGGAAACAAAACCACTTGTCACGTCCTTCGCCAACTTTGTCGAAGCACTCACCACAGAGAACACCAAATCGCACTCGACGTACGTGCTCGACAAACGACGACACACGAGTCTGTCGTCGTGTGTCGTCGTTTGTACGGTACGGTTGAGTTCCTGAGGATGCCTCGGTGTAGAGGCAAAACGTACGTCGTACATTCTGTGTCGTTTAGAGGATTATTTGCCACAACAGTTACACTGCACACGCGGAATTAGCAAAATAAAGGCTAATTTTACATCTATTATAATGGATTTCCGCAAAGTAACGACTGATTCAATAAAATATTACGTATTACATTATATACATATAATATCATTGTATACATGTGTGGGATATATTGTCATTATATGTACGTAACTAAAAATTTACAGTTTTCGCAATGTTTTCTTTATCTGTGCTATATGAGGTTGATTCGTACCAAATTCGAGATTCTGAGTTCACGGGAAGTATCCTAGTAGGTTTTAATACCCTTACGAGTTTAAGGAATTTGCGTAAATTTGTGGTATAAGCAACTGTATCTTTTAACTGCGTTACTGCGTTTTAGAAATTAAATTTTTCATAACTGTAAGACACATTAGACTTAAGTATTTGATTTAAGTTTCAGCTTGATGCCTCAACGCATTCGTGAGAAAAAGGCTCTTGACATACGAACGGAAGATGCAGCGATTCTATAGGTGTTCCGTTTTTTCTTTCCAAGGTAAGGGAACCCTAAAATGAAAAGTTATAATGCTATAGACTGACACACAGAAAGACATGTCAAACTTATAACACATATTTTCCATTGGAGGTTAAAAATGAAGTACGTTTTATAGTGTTACTGCAAGGTTAATGCAGTAAAACTTAAAAAAAGCGATTGTCTGTAAAGTCGGTTTACTGACGATAGTTGAATGTGACAAGGTCATAAGAAGGCCCATTGTGCCTCTTTGTCGCTCGTTATAAGACGTTGTTACTTCAAAAATCATCTTTTATATTAAAATAATTGTGATACCAAGAGAATCACTTTTAGTGTGAAATATTACTTGCTACTCTCAATTTAATGTAACCCTAATTTTTACTACTACGCAACCCATTACGGGTGAGTCGCACTCGCGCTTGGTCACTTAGTAGGGTTGCATAAAAAACAAGCACCTAACATTATAAATCGTATAAAATAAAACTATAATGTAATATTAAATAGTAGTGACCAACCGAAAGTTTCGGCCAAAAATAGCCAAAATTTTCGACGGCTCCGAAAGTCTTTTTCGGCAATTATTTTGCATAGTTTGGAAAGTTTTGCACCTAACTGGGACTCGCTTAAGTTTAATTACTATGATTTTTTTTATTGTTTACTACGACACTATACTCTTATGTACGACTATGAAATAATGTGAAATAAAATGAATTAGATTTGTGTTAACGAAACGAAAATTCAGTGTTAATGAAAATGTGTTTAGTTTCAGTTTAGCGCTATTATATATTTTATAAAAAAAAGTATCTTCACACCCATATCCCTGAAGAGGTAGGCAGAGGCACAACAAGGGCACCCACGGCTAACCGAAGACACTAAGTCTCACAATGTGATAGGTGGCAAGCCTATCACCTACCAGGCACATATCCAATCACGGGCAACGTTATTTTTAATAGAAAATTAAAGTATATATTTTCTATTTCTTTTTGTTGACCGACGTGGGAATCGAACCCGGGACCTCAAGTAGTCAAGTCCGACGCCGGACCACTAGATCACAGAGGAGAATTAAGAACATTGTGAATTTTCAATCGAATTTAAATAACTACGTAGTTTATTCCCCGTGTTGGTCCGGGCTTCTGTGCAGAATAGACCATCTGCCATCCTGCCAGGCAGCTCGTAAGAGGTGAGCATAGGCTTACCGTCACTAGCACCGTGACATCCTACTAGGTGGTAGAGTTTCGCAGCGACTCGCCCGGAGTGGTACCACCGCCTTACCTATTCCTGCCACCATAACGTTTAATGCTTGCCGTTGACGTGTTCCGGTTCGGAAAGTAAGGTAGCCGGTAAACTTAGTTTTGCTCGAGGCCTAATATCCCGGCCTCAGGTTGGCAACGCACCATAACCACCTTTGGTGTCTCTATGCGGCGTGAATTTCTTACCAACAGGAAACCCGTCTGTTTGTTTGCTTTCTATTATCATAAAAAAAGTGGCAAGCCTATCGCCGGACACATAACCAATCCCGAGCAACGTCAATTTAACATTCCGGCCTCGGGTTGGCAACGCACCATAACCACCTTTGGTGTCTCTAGGCGGCGTGAATTTTTTACCATCAGGAAATCAGTCTGTTTTTTTGCCTTGTATTATCATAAAAAAAAGTGGCAAGCCTATCGCCGGGCACATAACCAATCCCGAGCAACGTCAATTTTATTAGAATATTGAAAATATACATTTTCTATTTTTTTGTTACCCGACCCTGGGATCGAACCCGGGACCTCAAGAAGTCAAGTCCGACGCTGTACCGGTAGACGACGGAGGCGACTACACTACTATATAGTTTATCCCAAAAATATAACAAAATACAATAACGTAGTATATTTTCTCAGCGTCAGAATGAATCTTACAATTTATGCTTGGTTCAAGCATATTTATGTAGCTCTAAGAAAATAAAATTTTGTGTATTCAGACATATGTTTGGAATATTCCTTTAAATGTGAAAACGTTTGTAATATATTTGTGCCAAAGAAGATTCTATCTTTCAAAACCTTTTTAACATTTTAAAGATAGATCCTCGAACATCAGCTTTGACATAATATTTTATATTAGCCAAAAAATGTAAATAAGTATTTTTCATAATATTTATGGAAGAATAATATTTAGAGCACCTTATTAGCTGCTAAAGTAATTTCACAAGTAGATATTATAATGAGTCATAACAGATATTAGTGTTTTGCACAGGAAAGGCTTAGGCTAGAACATTGAGTGAGCTAGCTGGTAGACGTTGACGATTTGCTCAAGTTTCCGGCTATTTAATAGCCTACGATCTTGAGCTAGGTACGCCCAACCCGGTATTAGCACCCGCGTGTGACTACACACCGGCCGCAAACGCGCCCGCCAAACTTAGGAGACCCCGTCACGTGTTATCGGATCCACCGGATCCAATAACCGCGGCAAACGCGAGCCTCCCTCCCAATCCCAACCGGAACACAAATTCACAAGACACTACACTACACCGTCGCCGCCGGTCTAGGCGACGAAGACCTCTCTTGCGCCCGGCGCCTAACGCTGAGCGACGAGCCGCCACTATTCCTCCACCTAGTCCACCCAGTAACCAGAACGCAGCACCAAGTCGAGGTACGGTCTTCCGGGAGACAGTCCTTGTTGCTGGCGTTGTAGGGAACAGTCCAATCCATCTAAATAATGATGTCTCGGGCTGAGCACTCTGCTCGGCCCACAAAGCCCGGTGAAGTTGTAAAAACCGCGAGGTTGGCAACACATTAGTCATTCCAAAAAAAAAAAGAGCTAGGTACCAGTAATCTCTATAGTATCTATAGGCGAAGACTGTCTCTTACCATTAAGAGAGTGACCTGCTTGTTAGCAATCTTGTAACATATAAAAACAAGTACGTAAAAAGTCTAATAGTGAAAAAAATACACATAGAACATCCAAACAAATGTTATAATATGATGCCAACTTGAGACTAAGACGTACTTATTTATGTATTATTTTTAAGTAAGACTTGTTCACAACCTGGTAACATGAAAACAAGTATATGGTTCTAATTTAAAGAAATACAAATCGAACATAGACACCAATTATATTTATGACATAGCTAACTTGAGTCAGGGATGTGTTTCTTTATTTTATGTTTTGAGACAACGAACAAGGGCACGGCTCTACTGATGGCAAGGGACAACAGTGACCTATAGACAACAGAGACGTTACTGTCCTATGACTAAGATGTAAGACCTATTGTACAAGTCCTCCGTCTATTCTACCCTTTGAACCGGATCATGACACTGTCATTATATCGGTAGCGGCACTTGCTACCTACTCAGCACCCTGCCTCAACTGGTCATTTTTTAATAAACATAGTCGAATAAATATTATGTTTCTAAATTTGAAAAAACTTATAAAATTTAAATTAATGTATACCCACATACACTGACACATACACAAACACACCCACGATATAAATATAAATCGATTTCTCTGCCATTTCTGAACCGATTTAAAAAGTTTCATTCATAAAAGCGTACCTCCGAGGTGGCCCAATTGTCACTATGCCAGGATCTTAGGATGTAATCCCAGAAAAATCGAACAAAATACTTCACATACATATTGATATCGAAGTCGGTCTTTTTCAGTTTTCAGAGACTTTTAATACCACCCTTAGATAATACCCGTGCGATTTAGTCGTGGGATGTCTACCTTCATCTCCCCGACTACATCAAATTAAGAATATTGTGACATTTCAGAAATGTTTCTAAGTTTTATCGTTCAACGTTAATTACTTATTACGTCAAAAACAATGTTCCATCAGACACGATGAAGTACCCAAGATATCAAATAACGTGTTATTACGTTTCGGTGTCTAAACTTATCCAATAACTTGGTACGTCAAGATACTAATTAAGCAGCTATTGGTAATACTAAACTTGTTAGCTAATTAATTATATAATCATTGTGTAATTTGAACATGATTGTTTATGTCAATTACTTACGTTGTCTCGCGACTTTACTCATAATAAACTATGTTTTACTACACTTACTGATTTTATTAATACCCTTTTTCTTTAGCCACTTTACGTTTCTTTAGGGATATGACGACGCTATCGCTTGCTGGTGGCTACTTAGTTATTCCACTAATGCTTTCTATACTAGAAGGGAGAGTGCTGTGCAAGGTTGATTTAATACTATAACTTTACATACACCTGCCACCCTTACGACAGTGCTCGCCATTGTCGTGCTCCACGTTACCTCCTCAATTGGCCTTAAAGTCCGTGTTATGATTACGCTATAGCAGGAACATCTATGATCTAGTATAGGCAGTGGTAGCCTCTTACCATCGAAAGAGACGCCTGCTTATTTGGCTATTTTTTAACATAACAACCTTTATATGATACTAGCTGACCTGGCAGTCGTTGTTCTGCTATGTTTTTAAAGTGATTTTATAAAAAAAATTGGAATGAATCCCCCTAATCACTTAGGGGTATGAAAAATAGATATTGGCCGATTCTCAGACCTACTCAATATTCTCACAAAATTTCATGAGAATCGGTCAAGCCGTTTCGGAGGACTTCAATCACGCACACCGTGACACGAGAATTTTATATTATAAGACGAAGCGGACTAATCCATATAAACTTATAACATAACATGAAAAACACCTTTTAGCCACCAAAGATATTTGGGATGCGTTCACAACTTGAAAGAGAGGTTTGAAACCTCTTGCGTTATTAAACTAACAAAACCAAAAACACGACAATAGTGATAACTGTATGCACTGACGAAGGACAAAAATTTACCACCGACAATATATTTTCCACCCATTTTTTTTACTTTTGAGATGAATAAAAGAGACAGATGTTATATATTATGTACATGAAATTTGACAGCTGTTAAAAATTAAATAAATCATTTGGCAAATTATATGTTTATTGTTTATGGAGTTTTGGCGAATATTTACGTTATTATTAAAGTTCGTGTAAATTATAAGTAAAATTAATTATAAGTAAAAGAAGTAAAATTAAGTTAATTTAGGTGGCAATTAGTACAATTTTGTTCAGTTGAAGTGCACTAGTGAAACATTCAGGAAGAAATTAGTGTATCGTGTATTTCCTCGTTGCCGCTAAATCTTACTAAATGAGCTTGAGTATCGAGGCCACCGCTTTACTAAATACCCTGACATGACTTTTCATAACGTGTTGTTCATTAAAGTATGTTAAAAATAATTTATTAATACGGAAGATGTGGCAGTGTGGCCCAAAGGTCTTAACTGGCCCCAGAAAGGGATATATTAACTATAAAAATATATGTTTAAGTGCACTTTTATATAATCCAGTAATCGTATCCACAACAATAAAGACCTTATTAGAGCTTCCTAATCGTGCAAGTATTTGTTCGTTGCGTGCTTTCGGTTTATCGACAAAAAATATTTACCTAATATATATTATTTCCTTTTTATATCAGCAACTGTTTACTCGCGACGTCGCTCGTCAGCATTGAATCGATTTTCATATACATTTTTATCTCCTATTTTAGTCTTTTAGGGGTTGATTTGAAAAAGTAGCCTATATTTGAAGTCAGATCTTTGAGAACTATCATTTTTTTATAATATTGGAAGGCGAACAAGCAGACTTATTTCCTGATGGTAAGAAATTCATGGCGTGGAGAGACACCAGAGGTGGTAATGGGGCGCTGCCAATCTAAAGCCGGGATGTTAGGCCTCAAGCAAAAGTAAGTTTACCGGCTACCTTACCTTCCAAACTGGAACACGTCATGACGTTATAGCGGCAGGAATAGGTAAGGCGGTGGTACCAATCCGGGCGAGTCGCTGCGAAACTCTACCACATAGTCAGATGTCACGGTGTTAGTGACAGTAAGCCTATGCTCGCTTTTTACGAGCTGCCTGGCAGGAAGTCAGATGGTCTATTCTGCAAAGGAGCCCGGACCAACACGGGGAAAATCATATCAAATCATGTCATATCATATAAAATACCATCGAAATCGGACAGTGGAAAAAACGTAACAGACAGACTGACTGACGTACTTTCGCGTCAATAATATTAATTATGTATATACATCTTATGTCCCTACTATCTGTTTACGCAGGTCTAGTTTAGCTTAAATTAGATTTTCATATAAAGTTTCATCGTCCATTTTGTTCCCTTTTTTTCTATATTAAAAGAACTAGTGACGTATCCTGTTTTCTTGATAAAATTTTAAATTTGTAAGTACTTTATATTTTCATTTAATAAAAAAACAATGTTAGTTATGAATTCTTTCTGTTTTACAATTACAAATATATAAAATACTGCAAAAGTGTCTATTATTCTAAAATATCTTAAAAATACAGACTCTTATACGTGTTTACATTATAACAACGAATACTAATTTTCCCCGTGTTGGGCCGGGCTCCTTTGCAGAATAGACCATCTGCGTTCCTGCCAGACAGCTCGTAAATGCCGAGCATAGGCTCACCGTTACTAACACTGTGACATCTGGTAGAGTTTCACAAAGATTCACCCGGATTGGTACCACCACCTTACCTATTCCTGCCGCCATAAAGCTATGACGTGTTCCGGTTTGGAGGGTAAGGTAGCCGATAAGCTTACTTTTGCTCAAGGCCTAACATTCCGGCCTCAGGTTGCCAGCGCACCATTACCACCTTTGGTGTCTCTAGGCAGCGTGAATTTCTTACCATCACAAATCCGTCTGCTTGTTTTCCTTCCAATGTCATAAAAATACTAAACATAGCTGTCTATTTTAAAAGTTTGGTTTGGGACAACTCTATTGATTTAAATATATATTTGAATTAAAGTTTTTCAAAAACACCATTTGAAAATTAATAACTAAAGTAACATGAATATGTCATATTGTCGTACATATTGCTAGGTTTTATACATTTGAAAAACGTGCGTGTTTGAGTCGAAAAATTTGAAACGGAAAAGAATACAGTGATTTTCATTTGTCACGTTCTTGTCAGCTCTTAATGACTAGACTCGAGTGTTTTGTTTATCTGGTCGCATCTCTATCAAATTTTTTTAACGAGTTAAGAATTTTACCACTTTTAAATAGAAAACGATCAGCCTTTTATAACGGAATTTTTATAACTTCATAAGACACACTAAAAGAGTCTAATTATCTATACTTATAATAAAACTGTAGGAACTGAATTCTGATTTGAATATATTTAAAAAAATGTAGAATATTTGTCTTCCTGTTTGTATCGCGGCGTCGATTTACATCTAGATTCAATGTGAACAATAAGATAAATTAAAATAAAAATTGGCAGCTAGGTACTTTATGTTCCGAAGAATGAAGCATTTTTTATTCCGCTAACCAAACAGGTTCTCGTGTAAAGATGGGTAAAAGTCAACTTGTAAATTTGGTTTTAATTCATTTACGCCTTGTCCGATTTAATTAGCGTCGCATTTAACAAATTTTCGAATAAAATTGCAACGAATTTTCCCGTCCGCTCTATAAGTTTAAAATGTAATGAAGCATATAACGATGTTATACTTTAGTGATGTTTATTTTTAACCCCGGAATCAAAACACCCCTCGGTGTAATAAGCTGGACGTGTGGCGAAGGCGCGTGTGTGTATGTGTGTGTCATCGTAGTTTTTAGCGGATTGTTGCGGTTTTTTAATTCGGCCAAACATCCGTTAGAAAGTTATGAGTTATGATGCCATGGACATACGCACACAGACATGAAAATTATAACAACTCTCATTTTCTATCCCGAGTTAAAACTCGCCCGGATTGGTACCACCGCATTACCTGTTTTTGTCGCAATAACGTCAGTACTTGCCATTGACGTGTTACGGTTCGGAGGTAAAGGTAGCCGGTAAACTTACTTTTGCTCAAGGCCTAATACCCCCGCCTCAGTTTGGTAACGCACCATTACCATTTTCGGTATCTTTAGGTAGCGTGATTTTCTCACTATTAAGAAATCCGTCTACTTGTTTGCCTCCAGTATCTTAAAAAAAGCATGTTGGTAAGCAGTAAGGTCATGCTTGAAGTAGAAGGATCTAAAATTGTGACATGTAACGCTTCTTCTCCTGCAAATAAAACATGCTTACGCAAAAGTCTTACAAAAAGTCTTTTTCCCCGTGTTGGTCCGGGCTCCTTTGTAGAATAGACCATCTGCCTTCCTTGCCAGGCAGCTCGTAAAAGGCGAGCATAGGCTCACCGTCACTAACAACGTGACATCTGACAAGGTGGTAGAGTTTAGCAGCGACTCGCCCGGATTGGTACCACCGCTTTACCTATTCTTGCCACCATAACGTCATGACGTGTTCCGGTTCGGAGGGTAAGTTAGCCGGTAAACTTACTTTGGCTCGAGGCCTAACATCCCGACCTCAGATTGGCAACGCACCATTATCACCTTTGGTGTCTCTAGGCGGCGTGAATTTCTTAACATCAGGAAATCCGTCTGCTTGTTTGCCTTCCAATATCATTAAAAAAAAAGAAACTAAGTTACGTCCATAACAAATCCACACTAAAATTACTGACGTATGCGGTGTATCTACGTATTTGTCTAAATTTATTTCGTTAGAAACAGCGTTTCGATTTTTCCGAAAGGAATCATTCCGAGCATATGTCGTGGACCTGCTTATATTAAGTTATGGAAAGCTTTGGAGTCGACAAACGACGAGTGTTTTTTACCATCACGAAATCTGAATTATTTTCTACTAACCGTTGCTCACAGTGTTGCTCGCATGGTTAGTGGTCTCACAGGAACACTTTTTTTAGATAATAACTATCCTGTGTTAATCTAAGTTACAACAAATAACAAATATCCCTGGACAAGTTACACAAATTGAATCTGTCCCCATAGTAAGCAAATTATATGCTTGTGTTGTGGGTGCTAGTCAACGATACTAATACATAGAAATACTTAAATAGATACCTGAATAAATTTAATAAACACCCAGACCCGGATATGCAAACATCTAAATGTTCATTACATAAATAACTGCCCCGTCGGGAATCGAACCCGAGCCTTGCTATTGTTCGATGTAGTTAGGCGGGTACAATGGCCAAAATTCATGAACATCGGCTCAGTAGTTTTTGTGTGAAGAATTAATAAACAAACAAAAAGATTTAAAATAAGCCTTTATTTTGCTAATTCCGCGTAAGCAGTGTAACTGTTGTGGCAAATATTCCTCCAAACGACACAGAATGTGACAAGCCTAACCTCCTGAGGAAAATTCCTGAGGATGCCTCGGTGTAGAGGCGAAACGTACGTCGAGTGCGATTTGGTGTTCTCTGTGGTGAGTGCTTCGACAAAGTTGGCGAAGGACGTGACTAGTGGTTTTGTTCCCCGTGTTCGGACTCTATTTGTGTTCTGATCGCGGAGGTGGGAGGTGGGAACTTTAGGTAGGGTTGTCACCTGTAAAGAACGTGACAATTTATATTGTTTCCCGAGCTCTTCCTATATTCGTGTTCTGGTCGCGGAGGTGGGTGGTGGGAACGTCAGTTAGGCTTGTCACATTCTGTGTCGTTTGGAGGATTATTTGCCACAACAGTTACACTGCTTACGCGGAATTAGCAAAATAAAGGCTTATTTTACATCTGTTATTATGGATTTCCGCAAAGTAACGCCTGATTCAATAAAATAACAAACAAATATATAAACTTTCACACAATATTAACAAGATACGATGTGACATACAAAAATAAAATAAAAGAATTTCTTAGCATTGAGCACACATTTGTCTCAAATCTTCTTAATGGCGTTATAATACTTTCGCTCATATGTTGGGCTATAAAAAGGAATTTGCATTATATTTCTTAACAACACTTTGAAAGTTCTGCTTCACGTCATTGTTGCTGGATTCATTTGCGGCTGTAAAGCGATTTTCCGAAAGACTTGCTAATAATAATTTTGTTCAACTTCTCGCCAGAACGGGGAATTCTAGCCCCTTTATAAGTTGCAATTTAATATTAAAACAAAATTATTTTTACATTGTATATTTTTCATTGTATACCAGCTATTCCGGCGAACTTCGTTTCACCCGTTCAGTTTCTACTGGAAAAATTAAAATACAGTTTTTTCTAGTTTCCTCCCAGTTGAACGAGATGTATTGTGTGTCCTTCTCCTGGTTCTAAGCTAACTCCCCGTTAATTTTCAGCACAATCAGTTGTGCTGTTTTTGAGTTATAAATGGTGTAACTAGCACGACTTTCTTTTACATATTTTTAAAGATGTTAATGTTTCTTAAAAAAATAATTCTTTACGCCCATATCTCCGAAGAGGTAGGCAGAAGCACAACCAGGGCACCTACGACTAGCCGAAGATATTAAGTCCCACAATGTGATAGGTGGCAAGCCTGTCGTCAACCGGGCACATATCCAATCCCGAGCAACGTTTTTTTTTATTATAAAATTGGAAAAACCCAATTTTCTTTTTGTTGCCCGACCCGGGAATTGAACCCAGGACCTCGTGCAGACAAGTCCAACAACTGAACCGCTAGACCACAGAGGCGATGCTTCTTACCAATTTTTTATTCATCTTGGAATCTTCTGATTTGATTGACTTAGGTTAAATATTTGGGTTTTACAAAACTGACCTAATATATTTTACTTTATACACAATAATTATCATTTCACTCAAGTTTTGATTTGTAAAATTTGTATTTAATTCTTAAGGCCCCATACTTAGTCAGCCAGAAGAGCCAATCAGCGCACTCCCCCGTTCCATGATTACTATGAAATATTGCGCTCTAAAGTAAATGTCTTAAGCGCCAAATCACTATTTTCGACACTAAAAAAGTAATTTGAAAAAAAATATAAAAACTGAAACAGTTATCTTTTAGGTATAATACTTATCTATGTTTATGTTAAATCTGGTGTCGATATTTTCATAATTGAAGTAGACAGTTGGGTTTAGGTTTCAAAAAAGGGTTAACTTTTTGATTTTTTTCTATCGAACAAAGTGAAATGAATCGTGTTTTAGAAACACTGGTCTTATAAAGCATATTAATGTTAATCTTTTGTAATTTTGTCGCCAAGATCCATAATTGCTTTGTATGAAAAAATCAGTATATTGCTGACGTATTTTAGCATACATGGCCCCTTAATTGCCTCTCGAAAAATCTACTTTACTCTTGAATCTATTTTAGAAAATACAAGATCTTACTGACAATGTGATAATAAACTAAATTAAACACCCATATGTACTTATTATCTCAGTCTGTGTACAAAATATCAGTAAATTGATATGGTTTAGCCACAGGACATTATTTTCATTTCTCACTTTTTATACATATGTACACTTCCATCTGCGCACGTTCTCTAGTTGAACAAACTGACAAGTTTGTTGCCAACCATTAACTGTTTTGTTAAGAGAATTCAAAAAGAAAACAACAAAATCGCCGGACCTGAAAAGTGAAGGGGTGTGTGGCAGTGACGTAGCGAAACTTCGCATTCGCGAATATTCGCATATATTTTTCTATTCGCACTCCTACTCGCAAGAAAAAAATGCGAATGTTGTTGGCGAATGTATTTGATAAACTATCAGTAAACTTTTAAATGGGGAAGATATGGAATGAGTTTTACTCATGTTTTTACATCACTTAAAACTGAAAAATACAGTAATAGTGAAATACAGTGCAAGACGAAAGTAAACTTTTTATAATTTAAGGTTCGGTTTAAATGTGACTGACACGAAATGATACTTTGCTTCATTTGAAAGTCAAAATTCGAATTCGCAAATATTGGAGATAAATAATAGCATTCGCATACGCGAATATGATAGTTCTAGCATTCGTTGCATACTAGTGTGTGGTAGTTCAATAATAAACAATGGAAGACAATTACATAGGTTAAGATCACAGATTACTAATTAGTGTTTCAACTCAATCCGGTCATATTCCACTAAATAATTTATATCACACACATTTTATATCACATTATCCTAAATGTGAATTCTTTGATAAAATAGATGTACGCCAAATACTGGTGAAATATGTGCAGCATAAGGCTGAGAGAGAAAAAAAAAAGATTTTTGAATTAAAATTGTTTATATGTAGGCTATTTCTTAACCATCCTTGCAGAACATGTTTCAAATGCAACGTCATTATTGGTTAAATACTTGAATAGTTTTGTAAATAAAATTTTACGCAATTACTATCTTACTTATATAAGGTTAAGTTATAATAGAACCGACATTTTCAAAATAAATAAAATTCCCAAAAAGATAAAGAATAAAAAAACTTTGGTTAGGATAGTTTCTAACCTTTTTATTTCATATTCTGGATAGGTAAATTACTCGAAAACTGATGTAAAAAGATTGTGGGAAGCTGTAATACTTTATTTTTATTGTGACCTACCTGAGTTGTCTTTGACTTCCGAACCCAAAATTCAAAATCAGGCAGACAACTTTATTCTTACAACGTACGAGTAAATTACTCTGTTCTATAGATACTTAAAAAACAGACTGTTTGAGTGATAAATAAGATCGACACATTAAATAGCTATGGAAGTTGTGTCGGTGGTTAAATTTACAGTATTATTAAAAAAACGCCAAAGACACACGTTGCTGCTATCCTTTAGAAGTAGAGAAATAGAAAATATTTTATGTCACTTACACTGAATGAAAAGGCATTTTTAATGAGTCTGTATAATACTAAAAACTACCACTGGATCGGACCCCGGCCACACACTAAAAATATCAGGCTAGAAACTCAGCGGGCTTGTCGTATTTTTCCTGAAATGTTTCGTGACTAAGTAGTTCGTAAGTAGTAATACATCACATTATGCATTATATTACTTTGTGTTAAGATGTTCTATTATGACTATATTTTGTATAATTTTATTTTATTTCTTTTGAAATCTGGAATACATTTTTAAATTCTATTATACTATGACTATCTAGATTAGTGATAATTGTTGTGTTGCTAGAGCCACTCTGTGTATGTATGTCATGTACAAAGTTTAACTGAAAGTGCTGATTACGTCGATGGCATTACTTTTTAAAAAAACTTATAACGAGGTAGGTAATATAATAGGTGTATCTGTGTTCACCAGAGTTCCAAAAAAAATGTGGCCCTCAATATACGACTGTATTTTTTTACCTATTGCACATACTTTGATAACAATCTCTTCGTTTGTAAAAAATCACGTGTTTTTCTGTAAGTTCCATAAAAAATTGTTTGTTGCCAATGCTTCGACCGAATACCAGTTGTATTCGGTTACTTTTAATATTTCGAAATTAAGTTATTAAAATAATGTAACAGCGGAATACAATTATTTTTTGTAGTTGTATTGCGCTTAAATTACTGTCTTTCACTAGTCTCTCTTTCCTCAAATATACTTCTAAGTTGTACACTCCCAGGTTACATTTAATATAGAGTTAAACTGTCAAATATAAGATGATTTAACCCTAGTTAGATCTTAACTCAGTGTTAAATACTTAACCCAGGAACGTGCAAGAGGCCCTAAGAATATCAAATCTATTAAAAGATCAGAGACAAACTGTTCAGTAACTCTCATCTACGTACATACCTTTCATCTGTTTAATTATCTAAACAAAATTGTTATATTTTTATCCTTTTACTGACAACTAGAGTGTATTTTGCTGTCCTAGATTTTATACACTAAAAGCAGTAGAGCACATTCACGTTAAAAGCAGAAAACACTAAGATTATTCTTGAAGCATCGGCCTGGTGTTTATTTTAAAAAGTATAAAAGACAATGCGCGACTTGACTAGGACGTTGGTGTAGCGATTGTTTATTCAAAGCTTGTTTTAAAGTTTACTTGACTTGTGATAAAATTAAAGTTAAGTATTTCGCGAGAATCCGAAACAAGATGTCACTTATAGTCTAGGGAAAGAAATTGTCGGTTTCGTTATGTATATGTTTTTTTTTTCGCAATAAACGAATATTATTATAGCTATGACTATAATATAGGAAGGCGACAAACATATTTTTTATTGTCTAAAGAAAAGATAATAACATTATAGTTTGTAGTTCTTGTCGTCGGCATTTGGTGAAGTTGCGTTATTCTGATCAATATTTTTTTTTATTTTTTATGGCAAAAGACAGCAAACGAGCCTGCCTTAATGCTAAGTTACGAACGTGACTTATAGAAATCATTGGTGTTATAATATGTCACTATCCTGTGACCGGCGTATTAAGCCTAATGTGCCAAGCTATCGACTAACTTACCCTCCGGACCAGAACTTGACATTGTTATTATGGTAGCAGGAATAGGGAAGGCGGTGCATATTTTCTCAGGAAAGTCTCTTCACAGAAATCTACCATCAGTGGTAATTTCGGTAAAGGGTTATTTTAACTTTGTTTGCCTCTACGAGCTGTTAGGCAGGATGACAGAATATATTCTACACAGATAACCTGGACCTTCACGGAAGGAGATAGCAATAAAGTGTGATAAGAAAGCGTACAATCTCATGCATTTCTTCTTACGCATCATGGGCGCTAGCGGTGCTACCCGTCTTGTAATCAGGATGTCATGCATATGTACCAATCAACAGGCTACCTTACCCTCTGGATCGGATAATGACACTGTCATTGTGTTGACATGGAATAGGTAAAGCGGTGTATCCCTACACTGATATATTGCTATACTGCACTCTAGCAATCGTAGTCTTGTTGGTAATGATCCATTTATCCTATGAGCGCCTTTTACATGGTGTCATGCATATAGGCAGCTTGTTTATTGTTTATTTTACCCAGGGGACCTGGGCCCTGGACCAACACCTTTGACTATACCAACATGGGGAGGGAAAATAATAAAAGTCAATTGTAAAGTTTCACAAGTTAAACTTAATTATTTGTTGCTGCTCCGGTTTCCCTGATTAAAGTATCTTAAGGGCCGTTTACATTGAAAAAAAAACACTGTTCATAATTAATTATAATATACATACTCGTACCTACATTAGTTTTGCTACCGCGGTCGTTTAATGTTTACAAAACTCAAGATTTCATGAAATCTGTCATGGTCCATTGAGCTTATATCTCCAATTTATTGAAAATTTTGCATTTAGCACAATACTTTGATAGTAAGGTATGATAAATAAATAAAGGTTAAATTACACAAACTATTTTAAATTTAATCTAAAATTATTATTACTCTTTATGCTAAGGTACCCAAAGTAAACAAGATAATATAACATATTTGATATTTTCCATCGTCGGCGCTTGGTAAAACTTCCAAACATTCATATTTTTATAGAAAAAAACACTTGTACTGTTTTACGTATCACTTATAATTTATTACTTTGTAATTAGTAGCCTACCGGTTTCACTTATACAGCATCATCAGGGCTAAAACTTTGTTTTAAAATTTAATTGATGAATATAATATAACCATTTTCCTGTAGGTTGTATTTTGCTATCATTTTTTATGTATTAAAACAGCGAACAAATAGACGCTTAAGGTACCAAATAACTGTAACTAGACTGTATATAGTTAATTCACTGTTCAGTGGCTGGGGTGTTACGTTTAAATACTTTTCTTGGATGACTAATGTGCTGCTAAGTTTGTTGTTTTTGTTTCACCGGAGTTTGGATGCAGAGTGCTCAGCTCGAAACCTCATGTCTGTATTTCGAGTTTTGTGTATTTGTTGTATTTATCTCAGTATCTACATACATACATATTTTCACGCCAAGCCCCTATAGGCATATAGTGTCGAGTGCCAAATCTCACGAACATAGCAGACCTGTCTGGCTTCCTCCAAATTTACCCTATTTCATTATTAACCTAAATATTTATATGTGTTAATTGACTAACACCCATAACATTTGTATATAATACGATTTCAGGTTAGATCGATTTGTGTAATTTGTCCTGGGATATTATTATTTTGTGCACGTATGCATATAATGTGCAGGATCCTAGACTATAAGCACGAGACACTTAAAATGTAAATATCACAAACGTTGCTCCTAATTCGGTTTACTAATGGCGTTTCCTAAGAAATCTCAAAGGAAATACTAAGAGCAAGCTTAGTTCTGCGATAGCTACATGTATACCGTCTGGATTATACATCTTTAAGTAGAATACAAACTAAATAGAAACTCAATTTACAAAATAACTTCATATTAATACTAAGAATTACGTCTTGGCTGCTGCTTTCATCATAATTTTGATATTTTACACTTTCTTGTCATAATTAATAAATAATAGTAGATAATTAAGTGCTAACTACAAAAACCCACTCCAAATATTTCATTCGCGATTTGCTAGTTCCGTTTTAGAAAGATGGCAAATGATTCCGAAATGGTCCCACATACATTTGATAAACATCTTAAGTGCTATTAGTTTTTGAGTTATACTTAATAATGTATAAAATTAATGCTTAAATAGAATCCCTACTAGGTGGTAGAGTTTTGCAGCAACTCGCCCGGATTGGTATCATCGGCTAGCGGCCAATGTTAATAATGTATCTCAATCTAATGGATTTCAAGCAATCTAGATAGCTGCGTATCCGGCGGCCTATCCCATACCTAATTGCCATATTTATCCTGTCCACAGATGTGTTATTGGCAAGCGATAAGATAAAAATGGATCAAAATATCAATCTTGGACAGCAAGTTTTGGATTAGGATTGATTATTAATATTGGCCGTTACCTATTCCTGCTGCCTATTCAGTGCTTGCCGATGACGTGTTCCGGTTCGGAAGGTAAGGTAGCCGGTAAGCTTACTTTTTCTCGAGGCCTAACATCTCGACCTTAGGTTGGCAACGCACCATTACCACCATTGGTGTCTCTAGGCGGATTGAATTTCTTATAATCAGGAGATCCGTCTGCTTGTTTGCCTTCCAATATCATAAAAAAAAGAAAACAAAAACTACAATTCGATCATGCTAAATTAATATGGGACCATCTTGAAATACTCTATCATTATGAAAAAGAACCATCAAAATCGGTTAGCATTTGGTAGTTGCGTAATAAACACAAAGTCCAATTAGAAACCTCCTCATTTTTTGGAATAGGCTAAAAATGCTGTACCTGTACCACACACTTTATTGAAATAAAATTACTGGATACTTATAATAACAATAATTTTAAGCCAAAAGTCGCTGATACTGGTTAAACTGTTTCAATAAAATGTCGAACAGTACAAGTCCATTACTGTTATTATCATAAACCGGTATGGAAAATAATACTACCGATGAAACCTATATGACAGAAATTAAAAAATTATGGATATGAGCCATAGTAGCTCAAATAACAGATGGTCATTAGTGTATGTGTAGATTTAAATAAATAAAAAACAGGTTTTTAATACCTCTTATCCCTACTGTAATATTACAAACGTTAAAATATTTTATGTATGTTTCGTTTTCATTCCAAAATGGCTGAACTAGTTTTAGCAATAGAAATACTCAAGACCCTAAAGAAATATGTCGAATTTCTTAAGAATAAAAATAAGAAAATATTAATTTCACATACACCATACAATGTTTCGTGTAAATGATGACATGTGTTGAAATCTTTAATCTATCACTGGATCGTCTTTAGTAAGTAGCTTTGTAAAACGGACGAAGCCGCGACCAACAGCTAGTAAGTTTTAACAAAATATGTAGCAGTAAGATATTAAGTCTACCTGCACTTTCCGAGCTTAAATATTTAAATTCGATAGACTTATCTCTGTGTTAAGCCAAACTTACTAAAGGCCACTTGCACGTTACTGGGTTAAGTATTTAACTCTATATTATATTTTACTCAGCTTCTTCTTAAACTGTCAAAAAGTGATTAAACTCTGATTAATTTTAACAATAAATAAATATATATCTCTGGACAAGTTGCACAAATGAAATCTAACCCCAAAGCAAGAAAACTATATGCTTGTGTTATGGGTGCTAATCAACGATACCAATACATATAAATACTTACATAGATAACCAAAATAAATTTAATAAAGACCCAGACCCGGAAATTCAGGCATCTAAACGGTCATCACACAAGTGTCTGCCCCCGTCGGGAATCGTACCCGAGCCTCGTGGTTAGTCGGTGTCGCTAGCCACTCGACCAACGAGGTGGTCACTTCTTGACAATTTAACTCAGGAACATGCAAATAGCCCTAACTAGGATGAAATCACTTAATATATGACATTTTACAACGTATTTTTATTTTAGCACTTGCCCTGTGCTTGGGATAAATTTTCTATAAATTTTAAAGAAAGAAAAAATTTCGCCCCAGACAGGATTTGAACCTGTAACCTATCGTCTCAAGTATTTTAAGTATTTTTTCTTTCTTTAAAATTTATAGAAAATATGACATTTTAAACTAACATGACAGTTTTAGTCATTATTTAGTGACAAATGACAATTTTACTCATTATTTAGGGACAAAGGAACATGCAAGCGGCCCTTAATGTGACGTATTTGACATTAACAAGAAATGTTGAATCACGAAATTTAATTTTTGTTCGATGAAAACAAAACCGGCTTGCTCTCGATTTTCTTTTACCTATTTACATATTACTAGCAGTTTCACGCAGCTTCGCCTGCGTAACTTTTCCTATAGTGCACCTATTTTGATGAAACAAAGCCTCACTCAGGGATAACGTAACATTCTGAAGATTAAAGAATTTTTGAAATCGGTCCAGTAGTTTCAGAGCCTATTCATTTCAAACATACAAACAAAAAATCAAATCTTTCCTCTTTATAATATTATAGCATACGAGGGGCCTTCAATAATTACTTAGCCTCATCGCCCCATGGCGTTGTTGTTACAAAAGAGTTTTACTATCGTGCAGTAAATACTTTTTGAAGTCTATCAAGTAGTTTTCAGTCTTTTCCCTTTATTTGTTTTGTTTTGACAGCCTTTGGAAGCGAGCGTTTCGGTCGGTTTTGCAAAAATGGAAAAAGAACAATATCGTTCGGTGATTAGATTCTTGTTTTTGGAAGAGAAAACGCGCAGCGAAATCAAAGAGCGCTTGGATGCTGTGTACGGTGAGTCTTCTCTTTCGATGGCGACCGTCCAAAATTGGTTCACCGAGTTTGCTCGTGGCCGCACGTCGGTTTTTGATGAGCCACGCCCAGGTGCACCGAAAACGGCTACTACAGAAGAAAACGTAAAAAAATCCACGATCTCCTGTTGGCAGACCGGCGACTGAAGATTCACAAGATAGCTGAGACTGTAGGCATCGCAGATGGGACAGTGCATCATATTCTGCACGAAGAATTGGGTATGAAAAAGTTGTCGGCGCGATGGGTGCCGCGTTTGCTCACACCAGACAACAAGCGCAACCGTGAGACCACATCGGCGACATGTCTGGCGCTGTTTCAACGCAACCCGGCGGAGTTTTTGCGTCGTTTTGTGACCGTCGATGAAACATGGGTTCACTGGTACACACCAGAGACCAAGGAACAGTCGAAACAGTAGACTTTACCCGGTGAACGTGCTCCAAAGAAGGCGAAGACTGTTCAATCGGCAGGAAAGGTGATGGCCAGTGTTTTTTGGGCCTCACAAGGTGTGATTTACATCGATTACCTCCAGAAGGGTAAAACAATCACAGGGATCTACTATTCTGACTTAATGGGCAGATTCGACGCCGAATTGAAAAAAAAAACTGCCCCACTGGAAAAAAAAAGTGTTGTACCACCACGACAACGCACCGGCTCACACCTCCGCCGTTGTCATGGCCAAATTGATCGAATTGCGCTACGAATTGCTATCCCATCCCTCGTATTCTCCAGACTTGGCTCCATGCGACTTTTTCTTGTTCCCAAATCTGAAAAAGTCACTCGCCGGCAAAAGATTTGGGTCGAATGATGAGGTCATCGCCGCCACAGATCGTATTTTTTTGATGGGTTAAAAAAGTTGGAGCATCGCTGGTCCAAGTGTATTGAATTGAAAGGAGACTATGTTGAAAAATAAATCTTTACTTTCTCAAAATTTTCTTTGTTTTTCTTAGGCTAATGGCCCTCGTAAATAAAATCGTAAAACAACTGTGTTTCGAGATAAGACAGCAAAGACGCACACAGGTTCTACTGATGATGGTAAGAGATAATCCTATAAAAACCAGACGATAAAGATGCGTCGCTGTCCTGTTGTTTGGATGTTTGACCTAATGTGAAAGTCTGCCGTCTTTCCTACCATGCAAACCGGAACACTCATTATGGCACCAGCAATAGATATGCACAGCACTTTAGTATGAGAGTGGTGACTGAGCTTTGAACATCTTAAGGAACCTAAAAAAAGTGTGAAAAACTTTTTAGTATCCAAACCTAATTTCTAAACTTTGATTTTAGATTATTTGACTTTAAAATCTTATTGTGTTTCATTAAAATCAATCTTAATAGAGATTTGACTCCGTGGTGGTGATTCTGCTGATCACAAAATACATTTAATTTAGATGTTTGTTTTCTTTTTCAAATGGTACAAAAACAAAAGAGATGGAACATTTTAGACTTTTCAGAATTGTGAACTTTTTTGTGAAAAACGTTGATTCGTTTTTCGAGACTAGTTTGACCGCACTAAAATGTTTTGTCTCTTTCTGTTACTTTCGTTAAAAGAAGATAGCAATAACTTAAGTGAGTGCGCAATAAAATTACCACCACTATATAACTAGCAAAACTAACTAATTTAGACGGCGTCACTAAAGTTCATAAAAAAACTGTAGTAGGAAGTTATAAACCTCCTACTACAGCTTTTTTTGTGTGAAGTGACTGTTTTGTAGATAGACAAGCAGTCAGAGATATTAATAGAAAGATCCTTTCACCTATAATAATGAAAGATAATAATGGTGCGTTTGGAATGTGATGGTACCTCAATTTATCCTACCAGATAAACACGAGAGTGGTGAACACTGAATTTCTGACGAATAAGTAAGGCAAAGATAACAATCGAAATGAGTTCTTGCAAAACTCTACCAACTAATCATTGTCACGGTTTAAGTGACAGATAAATTCGCGTATATTTCAAGCTACTTAGTAAAAAAAAAAGTTTCTTGCCGCGCCGTGGAAACACAAAGAGATAGGCTCCCACAATGTGATAGACGGCAAACCTATCGCTAACCAGTTAGATATCCAATCAAGGGTAAAGTCATTTTTATTTAAAAAAAACTATCTCTTCCGGCAAACTTTGATCCACCCATTCTGTTTGTATGGGAGTATTAAAAAAGTTGGTTTTCTTAGTTTTTCATCCTTCTTACCTTTTAAACCTTCCTGGACTTCCACAAATAATTCAAACAAACAACCAAAATCATTAAAATCGGTCCAGCTGTTCTTGAGCTTTAGCGAGAGTAACGAACCGCAATTGATTTTATTTATAAGAAGATTAAAAACCCAGAAAACATAAGTCCCGGTAATCGAATCCTCGACCTAATGATGTCAAGTCCGTCTCTGGACCAATTGATTACAGACACACTTAATAAAAAGGCTATTTATTGACCTACACTTCACTAATGAGACGACAAATTTAATGTTAAAGTAAACCCAAGTGAAAATTGTAGTGCTTTTAAACAACAGAAGGCACAAGATTTCAATTTCAATAAACATTATTTGGTTTGGACTAAATAGCTTAACAATCCGCTTAGAGACAAAATAAACTTGAGGGCCTTTGCCCACTTCTTAGTTACTTCTTTTTGGGTTTATATAGCATGAATAAATTAATAGTTTCTTCACGCCCAAATTCCCGAAAGGGTAGGCAAAGACATAAAAGCTCTCATTTTACAAAACTTTTTAGTTAAGGTTCGAATTTTTTTACATTCTAAATTCAATTTTATATATGGGTATGTATCTTTTCGCCCATATTCCCGACGACGTAGGTAGAGGCACAACCAGAATACCCACGACTAGCCGAAGACACTAAGTTCCACAATGTGATAGGTGGCAAGCCTATCGCCAACCGGGCACATGTCCAATCCCGAGCAACATTTTTTTTTATTAGAAAGTTGGAAATATTTTATTTTATTTTTGTTGCCCGACCCGGGATTCGAACCCGGGACCTCATGCAGTCAAGTCCAACACTTGGACCGCTAGACCACAGTGTCATTTCTTACTTTTTTTTAAATAAATGAAACCATAATTATGATAAAAATAATCATGTACGAATGACATCGATTTTTGTACTACCCCAAACACTCTGACACCTACTAAAGAATTTTATAATTCCTTTTTTATATAATACCTACCGCCATGCGGACATATTCAAATGTCCAATGTACGATTGTAGACTAGTACCGTAGTAACGTAGAATGTTCGATTCTAGAACCTGGTCAAGAAAATGTCTAATTCCATTGTTTTTGGGTATACAAGGGCCAAGCTTTGACATCTGTTGATTGTCCACCCGAAAATTGATTAAGTGATTATTTTGTTAAATTGCTTTAGTAATTCTAAATACCTTTACTTGTAGCGATGCGCATGTGTATTTCATGTAATATAGTGACCACTGCTTTTCGTTGTGAATACCTAACTGTGTAAATGAAATCGATTAACGGCCAATGTTAATAACATTTCTCTAAAGATGGATTTCAAGCAATCTAGCTGCGTATCCGCCGGCCTATCCTATACCTAATTGCCATATTTATCGTGTCTACAGATATGTTATTGGCAAGCGATAACATAAAAATGGATCAAAATATCAATCTTGGACAGCAATTTTTGATTAGGATTGATTATTAATATTGGCCGTAAATTGATTGGCGTTTTATATACCACTAGCTGTTTGCCCGCGACTAGGTCGGCGTAGGATAGTCGCGATTTTCACACAAAATTTCATCCCCTATTTTATCCGCGTAGTCTTTTGAGGGTTGATTTAAAAAATGCCTGAAATTGAATTAGGATCATCAACTATATTCATATATTCCTATGAATTTTCATCGAAATCAATTCAAAGGTTAAGCCGTGAAAGAACAACAGACATACAGACACAAATTCGCATTTATGATATCGTATGATCGAAACAGATACGAAACCTAACACGTAAAAAAATCATACATTTTATTTTCCGCTAATGCGCAAAGGGGCCAATGTTTAACAAAGGCGTGATTGTTAAACCCGAAACTAAGGTAAAATTTAACGAAAACAGGGAGTAATTAGTTTCGTTTCCTTTAAGGCTTCGGTAAATCAAGAGTTTGTGGTACAGCTATCTCAAATTAAAACCTAATTATGTTTTCTTAACAAATAACTACCTACTATAACTATATATAATCGCTAATAATAATATATAATAATAATCGCCTCTGTGGTCTAGCGGTCCGAGTGTTGGCCTTGACTGCATGAGGTCCCGGGTTCGAATCCCGGGTCGGCCAACACAAAGAAAATTGAATTTTTCCAATTTTCTAATAAAAAAATGTTGGTCGGGATTGGAAATGTGCCCGGTTGGCGATAGGCTTGCCACCTATCACATTGTGGGACTTAGTATCTTCGGCTAGTCGTGGGTGCCCTGGTTGTGCCTCTGCCTATCTCTTCAGAGATATGGACGTGAAGATATTTTTTTTATAGCTATATTAACAAATAACTGTTATGTGCAAGATGGCAAGTTTATTCTGGTTATAAAAACTGTATCGACTAATAACCATTTCCTTAGCTATTCTTCTGCTATATGGATAAACTTAAGTACTAAGCTAAGAGTTTTACTTTTATGTTGCAAGAATTGAAAATGTTGATCCAAATTCGTTTCTTTTATTTTTAGTTAAGTTTATTTTTGTTTGTAATATTTATTTCGATGTTTCAATTAATGATTTTGAATGTGCTGTAAAAATCAATAACTTTGTATTGACTGAAAAAATTTTTGATGATTATTAATATTATTTCAAGTCAATCCTTGGGTTGACAGCGCATTATCACTGTCTTCGGTGTTTTTAAAATTTGTATGTTTCATGTTATTAGGAAATTCGTGTGTGTTTTCATTGTTATAGGAAAGTCAATGTAGGCACATACAAAATGTCAACCAAAACCTTTAAGCCGATGGTGTACTAAAAGTTGACGTTCTGCAACCGGTAGTTAGAGTTTTATTTTACAACTAGCGGCCCACCCCGGCTTCGCATATAAACCTTCCTCTTAAATCACTTTATCTATTAAAAAAACAGCATCAAAATCCGTTGCGTAGTTTTAAAGACTTAAGCATACAGAGGGACATAGGGACAGAGGAAGCGACTTTGTTTTATACTTTGTTATAATTTATACTCTTATTCTTATATTATTCTCATCAAATAGGAATCTACTAACGCTGTTTTTCTCCTAAGTTGTTATTCTGTCGATTTTAAGACAAATAGTCGAGCATTCTTAAGAACAGTGAGTATTAATATTTATTAATAATGGTATGTAATGGATATAAAACGTTTAGTATACTTTCATTTTCAGTAGCTACATTGCTTTATTATTCTTAAAAAATACATTTAATACATTTAGTTTAGTGTTACATTTAATCAGATTTTCTAAATATACGTAAGATTTATGTTTTTTTTTTCAAATCAATATTTTTTAAACAATGTAATAAAGAGCATTACATCTTCTCTTACATAATGAATTTATCACTTCAAAGATAAAAATAACAAATTAAGTATTTTTCTTAAATAGCTAGTGAAAAATATGAAACAGACCAGAGCGATATCAAGCTAGAATTTAGTGGATTTTGTATACATATATGGTTGTTACCGGTTCCATACAGTTTCACAGATATCCCGCTAGTACATCCCGGGGTCGCCCGTAAATCCCCACTTCTGGAACAGTGCCCGCCACATCCGTGGCATATCATTCTTCAACCTTTTTATCTTACTTACCCTTTACTGCTTACCCTTTTATTTTCATAATCTTTTTTTACAAATAAACAGCTTACACCCTCTTCTTAAACTGTGCAATAAAAATCAGCTTTTACTCTTTATTTTACAATATTTTGATCATAAATAATTAATCAACTTATACTCTTACTCTCGTTATTTTTTCATCAACAATAAATCTACTTACGCTCTTTTTCTTGTTAGTATTCTCTTTATATTAATAAATTCAGGATGATGATATTGTTTTGTTTTCTGTAATTCATTTTCCACAATATAAGTTTTACTCCTCGCCTCTGTGGTCTAGCGGTCCGGGTGTTGGACTTGACTGCATGAGGTCCCGGGTTCGAATCCCGGGTCGGCCAACAAAAAGAAAGTTGGATTTTTCCAATTTTCTAGTAAAAAAATGTTGGTCGGGATTGGAAATGTGCCCGGTTGGCGATAGGCTTGCCTCCTATCACATTGTGGGACTTAGTGTCTTCGGCTAGTCGTGGGTGCCTTGGTTTTACCTCTGCCTACCTCTTCGGGGATATGGGCGTGAAGATACTTTAGACTTTACTTTAAGTTTTACTCCAAAAAGCGACAAATAATTCAAAAAAATCTCTACTATAACGTGTAACCATCTAACAATTCCATTATCACAATCCTTATATCCTGTTACTGTTTAGAGTTAGCGTTGATCGGTTATTTTTTTTTATTAATATGTTTCTTATATCTTCACGCTAAACCAGTTGCTGGTTGAACAATCAGTATCAAATGTCATGTGCTGACCAGCCAGCTTCCTCTATATCTTCCACTGTTTTCGGATACTCTTAGGAACATCCTCTGATAATATCCAAAAGATAAGTCATCTCGGGCACTTTAGGCTGTAAATTATCTTCGCGCTCATATCCCCGAAGAGATAGGCAGAGGCACAACCAGGGCACCCACGACTAGCCGAAGACACTTAGTCCTACAATGTAATAGGTGGCAACCATATCGCCAACCCGGCACATATCCAATCCTGGGCATCTTTTTGTCATTAGAAAATTGGAAAAACCAAATTTTCTTTTTGTTGCCCGACCCGGGAATCGAACTCAGGACCGCTAGAGCACACAGGTGATACCTACAGCCTACACTCATATTATACATCTATTTTATCAATAATTCATTTGCACCGTTTACTAACAGCGTGACATCTGAATAGGTGGTAGAGTTTAGCAGTGACTCACCCGGATTGGTACCACCGCCTTACCTCTTCCTGCAGCCATAACGTCATGACGTGATCCGGTTCGGAGGGTAAGGTAGCCGGAAAACTTACTTTTGTTCGAGGCCTAACATCCTGGCCTCAGGTTGGCAGCGCACCATTACCACCTTTGGTGTCTCTAGGTGGCGTGAATTTCTTACCATCAGGAAATCTGTCTGCTTGTTTGTCTTCTAATATCATAAAAAAAAACACCCTTGGTAGTTTAAAGTTGATATTTATAACTACTATGTACATAATAACATCATTTAAATTCCTTGGACGTTAAAACTTCCAACATTTCATCGTAAAATGATTTATGATATTTTTCTCAGTGTTTACTGAAAACAATCATTTAGCATTCCGATTTTCCAAAACTCTTTTTATAATAAATCTATTGTTAAGGGATTCCAATATGTATCTATTACACAATTCTCATTTAATTTGTAAATATATAATAGTAACCGCATTTGAAACCATTTTCTTTACACTTTTTCTTTCCACCAAAATAAAACACCAATTTTTATAAACTCAATCGAATTAGTCTCGGTTTTCAATATTATTATTTTTTTTTACACACTTTATTAGTATATTTTTATATATTCGTTCTAAGTATAGCTATAGTTAATTGCTTTGTACACGATGCCTTCCATTTTATTTTCACAGCTTATTTTTTTTTTTTGGGTTGGCTGGAAGAAATTTCTTTAGTTAGAGATAAGCTCGCCTTTTGTGCATTTTTAACTTCTCGTGTATTTTGTGTATTTTGGTTTTTGTGTGCAATAAAGTGTTAAATAAATAAATAAAAAAATATTAAACTTTAGGACTCATAAAGAATAAATATGCTTTATTTCACTATAATACTCGCAAACCCGAAAAGTAAGGAGGTTTAAATGGTTTCCTGGCAAAAATATTCGTCGGATAAGTTGTTCCCATCCGGTGAATCTCTTCCGGTTCCTTTGTTCGTAAATTATTTTATTATAGGCATTATTCGTGACAGTTGTACTGTTTGCTTCGCGTATTTTTATTACACTTTTATGCGACATGAAATATGTTTCCTCCTAAAATAAGCTAAATGTTGATTAATGTGACAACCCTATGACGTAGGTACAGTCGTGTGAGATGAAAATAAATAAACGTACTAACATAAAATAAATTTGTATTTGTAGCAAAGCAAAAAAGCAAATGGTATTAGGGTAATTAACACAGTCGGTATGAATCGTCCGATGTGATAGAATCCAACGTTCCGTAATGCGGGTAACGGGTTGTGTCTTACTAACGGTCTAGAATCCGTTGGTTCTTTATATAATAACGTTTTTAGTATTACGGTCATCTGTAAGGGTAGGTTCTGAAGAACTTTTTAACTTCACTATTCAAGATTTAAAATGAGGCACTATCAATAGGGTTACTCTAGAAGCTCGATTCTAGCAACATTGGAAATTGGAATCGAAAATGTCATTTTAGGTACTTTTGAACACAATACTGGCGAATTTTTATTTATTTATTAACAATAAATTATTTTTTCGGATTCGTTGAATTTATTTGTAACTAATCATATAGTAGTCTGTCCAAAAGTATCTAAAATGACATATGACTCCAATTTCCAATTTGCTTCAATAATTTAGATATTTGGTTAACCCACATGTTAACGCTTAGACAAAATATCTAAGTCCTTTCAGCTATCCATTAATTTCCAGATTTTCATGTTACACTATTTCATATGTTTCCCATTTTCAAACTTCAAAGCTATAAAACATGAAAGTTTAACCGATAAAGCTAATAGAGGCTCAAAAAGTAATTAATAATATTCAATTATGAAAGTTAGTTTCTCGTAAACATACTGTTCGACATTAAAAATCCATTCATTATGACAAAACGGCCACAGTTATCTTTATAGCGGAACTCAAACTCCTATCGGGTATACCGAAAAGCTTATAACCAGCAACTTGAAATTCTACTGCGCGAAAATGATGTTTAATGCCTTATGATAAAAGCTTTAATCGTGTGTATGGTTTGTTCTTATTTCAGTGCTTGCCTGCTGTATTGTAATAGGTTTAAGGTGCAACTTCCTTTACCGCACTTATACTTGTTGTGAATGTCCCATAGTTTAATTTATTTTACATGAGAATCCTTGTATGAACTCAAACTTAAATAGAAAATGGGAAAAAATGTCTAAATAGAAAATGGGAAAAAATGTCTAATGTCATTACTTTTCGCTATTAACGAATCTAGTTGCCTGCGACCTCGGGAATTAACCTTTTGTATTTAAGCCGTTCGCAATTTAAATTCAATAAAAAAATATCTGATGTTGGCGGGAACGGTCGAAGGGGGAATGTTACGCTTTTCGAGGGTTCCATCTAATTTCTAATATAAAAGAAGTAAAATGTAAAAATCTATAAAAAGTAAATAAATGAATGTAATTTGTAAATATTACTTACTTATGTGTACATGTGATTCTGTAAATAAACTATACCAGCTTAAGACAGAAAGGAAAAATTGGAGATTTCAGTGTTTTATCACGACAGAAGAGGCCTGAACAAGAAAGAAGATTTAAGACTAAACCACCAAAAGGAACGAAATATTAAGATATGAGCCTTACTTAATATGAAATTGGTGTAAGAGATACAGAGAAAACTAAAGATTAATAAAAATAATTCATGCATAGTTTTTGCACCATAGTGAAAGAAGATGATTTTAACATTCAGCATTTTAAATTTTATGATTTGTGTGTGAATAAGGGGTAAAAATATTGCAATACATAGTATTCAAGGAAAACATTATACTTAAAAGAAATGAACGGAGAAACATAACATCAAAACTTCAAGGAATTACAAACTAAAAATGAATTTCTTGTGAAAAGGATTTGAATAAAGGCACTTCCATTCAAAAGATAATAACAATGTGAATCGAAAGATGTGGCAGCATGACCTCAGGGGCCTTAGCCGGTTCCAGAAAGGGACAAATTAATTAAAAAAAAAAAACAAAAAAAATGTAATAATTAAATATGAATAAATTCAAATGAATCTGGTTTTTTGGCGCCATCGTGAATGAAGATGGTGGTATTTTTTCACAATTATTGAATTTAGTGTGAAATATGAGTAAAATTGGTTAATTTAGGTGGGAATTAGTTTGAATTTGTTCAGTGAAAGTGCACTAATGAAATAATCATGAAGAAATTAGTGTATCGTGAATTTCCTCGCCGCCAAATCTCATAAACGAGCTTGTGTAACGAAACCACCGCTTTACTCAAGACCCAGACAAGACTGTGTAAATAGTGACTAATGACTGAAATAAAGAATTAATACAGAAGACATAAATTGAAAATATGTAACAAGAAAAAGATTTATCAATACGGAAGACGTGGCTGTATGGACACAGATCCTTTGCCTTTCCCCGGCTGGGATAAAATTAAAAAACAACAATGAATAAATTCAAATGAATCTTATCTTAAAGTAACTAAATTAACAAATAGCAGTTGTTAATGCCCGTGTGTAAAAATTTTGAAATAAATTTGATAAACATAACTAATTTATTTTTGAGACAAGCCTACGCCTTCCCCCTATTTTCATACTCGTCCTAAACCTATTTGTTTCAAATACTTTTGAGTTCAGTTTAATTGACCGCTAAATACAATTATTGTTAATGTTCTTCAAATGCTTATCCATATCGAAAACTCAAAATAGGTCTAGTCTGTTATGGTGTGATTTGCCCAACCTAGAGGCACACTTGTATAATTTGATGTGACATACTTTATGAGTACCTAAGTAAGTTTACCTATTACCCTACCCTTAAAACCAGGACATGACAATAGCGATCTTTGATGTAATGGGGATGGATATTAGCAAATGGTAGGAGTCACTAATTGAACTACACATTCACTTAAATTTTCAGATCTTTACCAGAAGGTGACGGGGTCGTCGCACACCTAATCTAAAATATTTAAGGGAATGTCAATCTTAGTTACAAAGGCAGTTTTCTGTGCTTATTATATTAACGAAAAATAAATGTATCCCCGAAAAAGTGGCAGAGGCCAAACAAGAGTACCCATGACTAGCCAAAGACACTTAAGTCCCACAATATGATAAGTGGCTAAAGGCTAAAGTTTAAAGCCAACTGGTCATATATCCAATCCCGGGCAACGTAATTTATATTAAAACTGGCTGCTACGGCGAATTTCGTTTCAACCTTTCAGTTTGTATGGGAAAAATTAAAATATTGTTTAATTTTTACCTGTTTCCCCACAACCAAACAGGTTAGAAGTATCCTATATCCTTCTCCTGGTTCGAAGCTACCCATACCATTCAAATTTCAGCCAAATCAGTTCAGCCGTTCTTGAGTTATAAATAGTATATTAGTTATATACCATCACTTTCTTTTATATACACTGACCCAGCAAACCTCGTATCGCTTGACATTATTGCTTCGACAGTAGCGCAGTCTGTCGAATCCGATGTGAAACATTCCAAATTCAACTACTACTTATTATTAAAAAAAAATAATTAAAAAATCATTTTCCAGGAGACCAAATTGTGAATCTAAACCATTCTCGAATCCCCCTTGAATACACACAAAAAGTTTCATCAACATCGGTCCAGTCGTCTAGAAGGAGTTTAGTGACAAACACACGAACACAAGAATTATATATATATAGAGTGACAATGCACTTTTTTATTAATTTTTTTGTTGCCTGACCCGGGGATCGAACCTCGGAACTCAAGAAATCAAGTCCGACCCCTGATCGAGAAGTGATTCCTGCGCTCAAATTGATTCAGACCCATTCTGTAAATAGTCTATAGCCATAGTCTATAACCTGATAGTCAACAGGAAACGTCCTCCTACGTCCCGAATTTCGGAGGAGCCATGTCACGTGTCCAATCAAGCGAGTTTGCCCAAGTTAAATGAAGTTGCAGAAAATACTTACGTGACTCAGCCCCTCTTTTATGATGTGTGGCAATTCATTAAGGTTTTAACTGGTTTTCGATGAAATAAATAAATATCCATGGACAAGTAACACGAATTGAATCTAACCCCAAAGTAAGCAAATTATATGCTTGTTTTATGGGTATGGGCCAACGATACTAATACATAGAAATACTTAAATAAATACCAAAATAAATTTAATAAACACCCAGACCCAGAAAGGCAGACATCTAAATGTTCATCACACAAATGCCTGCCCCGGTCGGGAATCGAACCTGAGCCTCGCGGTTGCTCGGTCTAGCTACTAATAACTCGTTAAATAAATAACTAGTACAGCAATACTAATAATCGATAAGATTCAAGTTTGACTCTCGGTCAAGATTGTTATTTGGTTGATAAACTTTATTTCAATGAATCAGTCTTAATTTTTAGTTAATCCAAACTTTTAACCCCATCATTATTAAGATACACGGATTCGATATTTTTATTTTTAACCTATAAAATGAGGAACTTCGATTCAAATTTTTTATCTTTGATTACTCCGTTATGTTTCAACCGATTTAGAAACCAATTTTCGTTTGAAAGGGCGTACTTCCGAGGTGGTACAAGTCTGGATCTGATGATGGGGTTCCAGGGAAATCCAGAAAAATACTCAATTTTTGTATACTCGGATGATTTTCTTATTAGAGTCGAAGCTGGTTTCTTGTAATTTACTACACCTAAATTATTATTTGTAGCTTTGAAACATACCTAACTTTGCCTTTGCTTTTTTAATCGATACCTGAGGATATACAGCATAAATCTTTTTGACTAAATTTATTATCCACACGAGATCAAAAATAAAATATCAAATCCTTTCTCATTGACGCGTCTATTTGCCCGGGTTCTATTATTTACATTTGAGTTAGTTTTTTTTTTTAATCTTTTTTTTTATCTTTTTTTTTGGATGCCTAGCTTCTTATACATTGAAAAATCACCATAGGCAATAAAAGGATAAATTGCTTACCATAACATATTTCATCAGAACCTTTGTATTCGCTGTCCCACATTGTAAAACCTCCCATCAGTATTTGGGGCCTATTTGTAAATCACCCGCTACCCGTATAAACACCAAGAGGAGTAATGAAATACACGAATGAGATATTTAATTGAATCTGTTTGTTCTCGTTTTAATATCGTTGACAAGCGAGGATAATCTTTATTTGATATGTGCTAATTATCCCTCACTTTAAATAAAAAATACATGGATATTCCTTTTACTAATCCACCAACGAAAAACGATTTTTGTGGTTTCCTTTATGAACAGTTACTTTACTCTTTTGGTTTACAATTTGAGATGACATTACATTTTTTTCAGTAAATGTTTTATGTGATAACACAACGAACATGGCAGTCCTGATGATAACAGACAACCGATTTATAGGTTCATCGCTGTCCCAAAGACAAAGACAAGCTCGCTGAGTTTCTTTCGCCTTATCTCCTCAATGTGAGTTTTATACTGTCGACCCACTTAAGTACCACATATATGATCAACGTGAATAAAGTAATCTGAATCTGAATCTTAAGGCCATCTATCGGCCAATATTAATAACCTGTCTTAGATAAGAGATAGGGCTATTTTAGATTAGTAAGCAGGCAACCACTGCTAGGTTATTAATAGATGTAAAATAAGCCTTTATTTTGCTAATTCCGCGTAAGCAGTGTAACCGTTGTGGCAAATAATCCTCCAAATGACACAGAATATGACAAGCCTAACTGACGTTCCCACAACCCACCTCCGCGACCAGAACACGAATATAGGAAGAGCTCGGGAAATAATATAAATTGTCACGTTCTTTACATGTGACAACCCTACCTAAAGTTCCCACCTCCCACCTCCGCGTAATTCGGCCGTACCGTACAAACATATAAGTAATTTAAAAATTTTAAAAGTAGAGTAAGGCAGAGGAACACCCTGGAAAAAGTCCTATGACTTATGAGTCAGACGAAGGGGATTACACATCATTGATATCCTACACATGTTATATATGCGAAAGTTTGTGAGTATGTATGTATGGATGTTTGTTACTCTTTCACGCCCGAATGGCTAAACGGATTTGTCTGAAATTTGGAATACAGATAGATTGTGACATATAGGTTCCTGTGAAAACAGGCCTCAGCTAGTTATAAAATACATAGGGCACACTAAAAGTTTTGCACTTCTAGCTAATTGGAACTATTTTGATTTCGAATATTATATTTTTAAAACGTTGCAACCTTCTTAGTAATAAAAAATGGCGGAAAATAATTTGTCAATTGTTTTTTTATTACACATCAAAGTTCTACGTACGCAACGAAAATGGAATTAAGTCGAAAAGATTTTCGAGCGATGTTTTTTTATCATTTTAAAAGTTCTCTTTCTCCGCAAGACTGTGCCGCTCGTCTTCAAAATGCTTTTGGGAAAGAAGCACCTTGTTTGAACACTGTGAGGCGACGGTTTGCTGAATTTGAGAGAGGTCGAGTTTCTTTACATGACGCATTTCGTAAAGGGCGGCCTTCAACTGCCGTCAACGAAAATAATGTGGCTACTACTAACCGGTTAATTGAAGAAAACCCCCGGATTATCTAAGAGACAATTTAAGGACTATTGGGGATTATATGAGCCAAATTCAGAAAATTTTACACGAAGAATTGAAAGTTCGGAAACTTTGTTGTCATTGGATCCCTCATGAACTGACAGCGGAGCAGAAGCGGGCTCGCGTGGAATGGTACTCACAGATGCTACTGAAGTACGACCACGGACATTCTAATGCTGTTTATGACATTGTTACAGGAGACGAAACGTGGATTTATTGTTTTGAACCCGAAAAAAAACAGCAATGTTGTGAATGGGTGTTTGGATATGAGAAAACCAAAACAAGGACGGTAAATGTTCAACTTCTACATGTTTCTATGTCTGTTAATCAATTTCTCCGCAATTTCTTAACCAATTAAAAGCCTTTTTCATCATGACTCTATTGCCACCAAATCTGTATTTGATGATGGAATCCCAAAGGAATGGTAGATGACAAAATGAAATCTAATTCGGTTAAATTGTTAGCTGTAATATCTATATATAAAACATATATATTCAATCTATATATTGACGTCCATATCCCTGATGATTTAGACAGAGGCACAACCACTAATAGCCGAAGACACCAAGTCACTAAAAAAGAATGACATAGTTCTGAGCGAGTAAAGCCACAGGCTATGAATAGTATCACATATCTTACAAAACTCAAACAGTAAGTGGGTAAGTAGCATTTTTTCTCAGAAGCTTTTACGGCAAGTTTTCCAGGGGATATTTATTTCAGTACATAATTCCTCAGGCGTTATCAGGAGAATGGTAAGAAGATGATCGCTTTTCCAATTTAACTTATCTTCGCCGAGGAGTCGGCTGCGCTGGGAGACGCTAACTGCGGTTACTGGTACTTTGAATTTAAACTGAAAAGGTTTACTTTGCACTAGTTCTTACTGTCTAAGTGCCTTTTAAATTATCAGTATTTTCTTATTTAAACATATTATTAGATATTTAAAATAAACTTGCTATTCAGTATTTTCAAACACGATTTAGCCCACGTTGACAACTCTATTTTGGCACTCTCAGGGATGTAATCAAAAATGATAACAACGCTTTATTAATTATTACTAATAATTAATTTCGATAAATTTTAATAAAATACAGTTTACCTTTCAACCAAACTTTACCACTTCTTTTCACCCCATTCAGGTATACAATTCAAACAATCCTCAAAGTTATATTATATTATTTCATACTAGCTATTTACGCGAATTTGCTAGCGAAAAATAAACTTTCATTCCCCACAGTGGGTGGATTTTTAAAGTGAAAACTTCTTTGTGAAAGTGAATGGTTAAAAACTCCTAAACTCGCGTCAAGATACGTGATCGAATATTCGTAAGGTGGCGCAGGGCGCTTGCGCGAATAAAACGGCGCAGGGCACTTGCGCGAATGTTCGTGTTGTCATGTTTGTGTACGATAGCGCAATAAATGAATATTCTATTCTATCACATAAATAATAGTACTTTCTTGCTGATAATTAAAGTAATTCGTGTAAAAATTATACCCTAACCATTCCAAAATACCATATGCATGTAAAATTTCATCGAAATCGGTCTGGCTAGCCGTGACAGTATGATTGACATTTTCGCATTTACAATTATGAAATACTAGCTGCTACCTGCGGCTTCGCCCGCGTTTTCACAGAAACCCGGTGTGCGATCGGGATTTAAAAAAGCCTATATGTTAATTCAGGTCACAATCTATCTGTCTTCCAAATTTCAGACAAATCCGTTCAGCCATTCGAGCGTGAAAGAGTAACAAACATCCATACATACATACAAACTTTCGCATTTATAATATTAATAGGATTGCTATTACATATATTTTTTTATCAATTTCCAATAAAAAAGACGGAGATTCACACAAACTTTCTAAGGTGATTGCTGACAACGATGAACAGTACCCCTAATTTTAGAAAATCTGATAAAGCTAGTTGGTTCGAGCTCTGACCGCGACGCGATTTAGTTAAATAAGAGACTATCGAGGCGGTTACGACATGCCTCGGAGGCAATCTTGAAGGAAAATTTGTTTCCATCTTCCGATTATTATTAAATTTAGATTAAATCTACGGTCTAGACGGACCAACCAATGTTTACAAGCTGTGTCTACAACCCTCTAAAATCCCTATAACATTACCTAATGTTGTATTATAGACAATATAAAAAACATTTTCAAAAGTAGTCATTCTTTCAAATGTTGTTACATATTTGACGGTACTTTTTGTAACATTGAATTGGATAGATTTCAAATAAAATCTAAAAGTACAAAAACCCATTTTTTTCATATCACTAAAGTCATTTCCACTATCTGTCCCTATGTATGCTTATATCTTTAAAAGTATCTTCACGCCCAGATCCCCGAAGAGGTAGGCAGAGGTACAACTAAGGCACCCACGACTAGCCGGAAGACACTAAGTCCCACAATGTGATAGGTGGCAAGCCTGTCGCCAACTGGGCACATTTCCAATCCCGACCAACATTTTTTTATTAGAAAATTGGAAAAATCCAATTTTCTTTATGTTGGCCGACCCGGGATTCGAACCCGGGACCTCATGCAGTCAAGTCCAACACCCGGACCGCTAGACCACAGAGACGATCGATCGATGCTTATATCTTTAAAACTATGTAATGGATTTTGATGCAGTTTACGCTAAAGCACTGATGCTTAGATAACTTATTCCCGTAGATTTAAGTATACTAGTGGTCGCGCATTGGTCGAAATTCGACCAAAATAAATTTTAATTTCTTGTTAATAAGAACGCCATATTCATTTCTCAAGACCAATTACTTTGTTTCCAAACTTTTTAGTGCGCCATCTGTGATCTTTTATCGTTTTCATCAATGTATTTGTTTGTGTGTGTCAAGTGCATGGTAGTGTGGGTAATGTTTTATTTATTGATTTAATGTACTTTATAAGCATTATTATTAAAAAAAATATTTGCGTTCTGCACTTCTCCTACACATAAACTATAAGTGTGCCAAATTTCATACGAACGGAGGCGCAACTTTCGTAAAAAGGGGTCCAAAGTTTTGGCATCACGTATTAATAACACGTTCTAATAAAGTATTAGAATAGTAGAGAAAATTCCATATTTTGTTATAAAGTCGACAAAAGAACGATTTTCTGTCGCTTACATTGCATACATAGGCTGAACCGTTTTAAATTCATTAAAATAATATACTACGAAAACGTATATTATCAAAGGGTAAGGTAAGATACAAAATAGGTATCGCCTCTGTGGTCTAGCGGTCCGGGTGTTGGACTTGACTGCATGAGGTCCCGGGTTCGAATCCCGGGTCGGCCAACAAAAAGAAAATTGGATTTTTCCAATTTTCTAATAAAAAAAAATGTTGGTCGGGATTGGAAATGTGCCCGGTTGACGATAGGCTTGCCACCTATCACATTGTGGGACTTAGTGTCTTCGGCTAGTCGTGGGTGCCTTGGTTGTGCCTCTGCCTACATCTTCGGGGATATGGGCGTGAAGATACTAAGGTACAAAAAAGTCCGCGATGGCATATACGAGTATCTTTCTCCTAAATTTGACTCATAGTAACCATTTTCATCTTTGAAAAGTGTGTTTAAAAACTACCTAATTTTCAAAGGCTAATTTCGTCTAATCAATATTAATTGTCCTTATCCACATAAGTATCTTAGTGACGTTAGTCATTTGATGTAGACCAACATTGCTTTTACTTTTTTTCATTGAAAATTATTTCTTTAGAAGTTATGACTTATGACAGATTTAAAATTACACGCTTAATCCGAATATACCGCATGCGAAGCTGCGGGCAAAAGCTAGTTTATTAAAAATCGAGTAAAGTTACAAGCTAGAAAGTTATCGTTTGTTCGTTTGACAAATATTACTTTTTAAATTTACTTATATTGATTAAATATACTTATATTTGATGTTGATTAAAATTGAATTAAAAAATATGTAATTTCGAATATCTTCGCCTTAACAGACTTCAACTGTACTTTAATAATTAATATGTGAGTCAAGAAGCTAATCTTTTTATATATTGATAAGACTGCTAATGAAAGGCTACGTTAGCAACCTAAGGCTTAATCATAAGCCTCTTACGTAAGTCTGTCGGCCTATTCGACACATCTTTTAGAACTAAAATAATAAAGTATCTTCACGCCCATATCCCCAAAGAGGTAGGCAGAGGCACAACCAGGGCACCCACGACGAGCCGAAGATACTAAGTCCCACAATGTGATAGGCGGCAAGCCTATCGCCAACCGGGCACATATCCTATCCCAAGCAATATTTTTTTTATTAGAAAATTGGAAAACTGGATTTTTTTATTAGAAAACTAAAATAATACTAGTTATTATAACATTTTTCTTTTATTGTAACAATTTGTAGTTATTATGTTTAACAAAAAGTATCTTCACTCCCATATCCCCGAAGAGGTAGGCAGAGGTACAACCAGGGCACCCACGACTAGCCGCAGACACCGAGTCCGTCAGTGTGATAGGTGGCAAGCCTATCGCCAACCGGACACATATCCAATCCCGAGCAACATTTTTTTTAATTAGAAAATTGGAAAAACCAAATTTTCTTTTTGTCGCCCAACCCGGGTCCTCACGAAGTCAAGTCCTGTTGGAGCTGGACAGCTAGAACATAGAGGCGGTAATTATGTTTCTACTCATAATTTTTTTTTAATTTAAAAAGTAGCAACTGTCCCGTGGCAACGTACCAATCAAAAACCATAGTATGGCTACATTCTATCAACTCAGTTTAACACATTTTTTTGCTTTTTTTTTTTTAAATTTATAAAGTGAGCAAACGTAATAGCAATATTGGATGAAATAGAACAAGAGAAGTGATAACATATTGTGATGAAATTGCACCAAATAAAACTAAAACTAATCAAATCGTAGGAGTAGTTTTTGCCACTAACTAAAAGTCCTAAAAAGACGATTACATTTACACTTTATTGTTACCAATAAGAACCAAGTTCTTTATAATAGCAATCCAAGATATCTTTAAGAAAAGAACTTTCATTCCTAACAACGTTTTTTTATTCCTAAGGTTAACCCTTGCACTGCAGCTGTTAATAAGCAGCATTTACTAAGTACAGTTCACTCGCTGCCACTCGATTCACTCTAAAAAAATATGTCCATGTTAGGTTAGTGCCAAATAAAACAAAGTAAAGGAACAATTTTCTAAAAACGCAATATCGTCGAATAAATGACAATAGACATCGCAATATAACTCACGCACTGCTATATTTCAGTAACCAAGCATTTGGTATTGACGGGACGATCTCGTTTCTTACTAAAAATAAAACACGCAAAATAAACAAATTATTAATACATGGGTGTTAGCTATTATAATACAAATAACACTTAAATAAGGAAACACTCAATAATAATACATGAAAATATATATGTGATTGGCGATACTTTTTCTTTTACTAGTATTATTATATTATAATTTCTGTACTTGGGCCTTAGTTGCATACTACACAAGGATCCTTGATTTGGTCTAAAAGACGATATGTTACTTACTGCTATTTTACCAAAGTTTTGTATTGCTACTATGACACTTTTAGCTGTTTAATATTATTGAAGCCTAAAATATGTGTCTTGAGTTGTGTTTTTCTTCTAACATTAATAAGCTCTGCGTTTTATTAGCATTCGGAATATGTTATGTTCGGAGTATGTGTAAATATTACTCAAAAACAGTTTAGGAAAGCAGTAACAATCTCTAACTATGCAAACTGTGCTAAGAAACAACATTTGACAAAACAGAAAAATCTTTATTTAGAATATTCATTCGTATCACTGAGGCCCACTTGCACGTTCCTGGGTTAATTATTTAACTCAAAGTTAGCTTCTAACATAGGACTAATTCAATGCATATTTGACAGTTTTACTTGTTATTAAACTTAACCCAGGATCGTGCAAGTGGCCTTTAGTATTCGTAACAGTATGTCCTGTAAAACACAAAACAAATGGTAACATCTCTCATATTTGAATGGCAGTTTTGTTATTGAGTTATTGGCAAACGTTTTTTGTTCCAATGCACTGGAACATTGATTGATGTATCGTTAGATTTTAAAACGTGTTTTATTAAAGCCGCCTATCTGTTATTTTCAAATAAAACAAAAATTTCTTGTACTATTTGCGGCTATTTCGATGACTCGAAATCATTTATAAAGTATTTAGTTTTTAAATTTTTTTGCTTCCAAAACATACGTTTACTGAATTCCTATTAGTAAATACGAGTATTACATCGCTATTTAATTGTTCCACTATTAAAATGGAGACTATTAAAGTCCAGTCTTAGTCTAGTAATGTTAGAATTTTTTAAAAGAATGATGACAAGCTAGTAGGTACATGTTTTTTTGAGAATTACTTCCCCGTGCTGGTCCGGGCTCCTTTGTAGAATAGACCATCTGCCTTCCTGCCAGGCAGCTCGTAAGAGGCGAGCATAGGCTTATAATCACTAAAAAGTTGAGATATGTCAAGGGACACCCGGATGGAACGAAGTTCTCTCTCCCCCCCTCTCTCTCACTCAATCTCTATCAATCTCTAGTAATCTCTATCTCTATCTCTCTTATAGAGAGAGACAGACAGAGAAACAAGAAATAAAAAAAGAAAATGAAAATAAAAAAAATATATACAAAAAAAAATAAAAAAAATGAAAATGATAAAAAAATAGAAAATGAAAAAAAAAATTGTCCGACCGGGGAATCGAACCCGGGACCTCATGCAGTCAAGTCCAACTACTGAACCGCTAGACCAGAAAGCAAAAAGTGTCGTGACAACATTTTCGTAAGAATTTTTTCCGTCTAGTAATTCACAACGCGCAATAAGGAACTTCGTTCCAAAACACCGTGACATCTGACTAGGTGGAAGAGTTTCGCAGCGATTCACCCGGATTGGTACCACCGCCTTACCTATTCCTGTCGCCATAACGTCATGACGTGTTCCGGTTTGTAGGGTAAGGTAGTCGGTAAACTTACTTTTGCTCGAGGCCTAACATCCCGGCTTCAGGTTGGCAACGCACCGTTACCACATTTGGTGTTTCATGTATAACCCTGAAAATAATACAATTAAGGATGAAACAATAATATACTCATAAGGATATGCAGAGATATTAATAAAACGTACTTATTTGAAGACATAAGATTTGTTCAATAACAAACTTACAATACTACTATTTAAATTATGCGCTTCGGCTTTACACTTTCACACTTTATACTTTTATTTTTTTATTGACTGACCTAATCTCAATTTAAGCGAAAGGATTAATTATGTACGACTCTATATAGATATCTTTAAAATACTTTCGGATTTCCGGAGCTTGATGAATATAGCCGACGCGCTTACTTTAAATAGTACTACTGTAACTTGTTAAGAATATCTAAGTATTATATCATCAAAAAATCAATTTTCCATTTTTTCAAACGATATCGAATGATATCGAAGAAATACTTTGATTGTGCTTTTGTAGTATAGAAAGTGTGTTTAAAGTCACAAACACAAAGTTATAGCAGAGTTAGTCTGTGTCCGTAGGTAGTTCCGTATATCAGAACGTACGTTTCTTAATACAATTTTCCCCTATCAAAGTGGAACTGGTAGTTTTTACTTGTTCATGCCACGTCCTCCCTTAGAGTTGTTTGCTGTTAGTGACGCTATAAACGAGTTTACGAGTGCTTTCCTAACATTAAAATGTACTTTGAACCCAGGAGTATAAAAATGAAAAAGACAATTTTAAAAAATGAATAAAATCGCAATACGCGTTAATGACTTACAGCCAAATGTACATTTTGACTAAAGCACTCTCACATAAGAACTCTTTGATACGCGAAATAAAGTTTATAACATTTTATGGAATATAGAAGTACCTATGTGCTAAATTTCATTTCGATCCGTTCAATCGATTCGGGTCGAATCTCTGTCTGAAAATAAACCCATAGGCAGACAGACAAAAAAATTTAGTCGCCTTTTCTTTAATAATTTCGATGTACAGGATCCACTCTTTTGCTCATTATCAGCCAGAAGACGTCCACTGCTAGACATAGACTAAAGAGCGAGACGAGTCATAGTCCAGCGACTCCCCGCGACGTTCGACCAGACCATCAGTCCACCGGTTGGGAGGTCGTCCAACACTATGTCTTTATATATATACTAACTATACTAGACTAAGTAGGCACTAGGTAGCCGGTTTATGGCAAAAGAAAGCGAACAAGCATGCGGCCCCCTGGTGGTAATAGATAAACGTGGTTTATAGATACTATACTTATTGCCAGATGTTAGGCTTAACGTGCTAGTCCTTCGCCTACCCTATTCGTCGAATTGTAACATAATATCATTGTGTCAACAGGAATATACAAGGCGGTGGATCCTTCCCGACAAGTTGCTGCACAGCACTCAATGAATAAGCTTACATAACATAATATTTATATTGATAGTTGGTAAATATAAGCTATATCCAATAACATTGAGTGATGATGAATGAAAGTTAGCTTTGATTGAGTTATATCTTGAAAGGTGGAGGTCAATATTTCAACCTCAAAATTTTAAATAGTAAATATTTTACCCCAAGGAATAATGTAACATATTTGCTTGTTATAAGTACATTGCATACACCTAGTGGCCTTCCTTTTAATGACACATTGACCCATGAAATACCTCAAACGAGCAATCAGATAGGGCAGTCGAATAATCTATTCTACACAGAAGACCCTGGCCAGCACGAGGAAAAACAATTTTCAGAAAATACAAAAGAAAAAATCTATTTGTACGAGTAAAAAAGTTATAAAAATGTAACAAGTCATTACGTAAAACAAGTAGGTACATTCAAACTTATTTAATAACATGTTACGTTACTTGTCACAAAACGTACATGAAAGCATAGAGATAAATTCTATAGAGATAGCCATACCTTATAAACTTTAGAAAAAGTGATCCTTATACGAACAAGATCCTCATATAAAAAGTGATCCTCATAAGCTGTGTCACCTATTCTTATGAACATATCGTCAATGCTGTTCACTGTCATGTTCCACTCTGCAGGGTAGAATAGTCTTTTGATTAGCCAGGTCGAAAATGCACCATCACTACTTTAGTGTCAACACCTAGTGATAGTATAATGTGATTATTTAATTTTTAGTCTCTTAAAAATAAATAAATTTGTAGTTTCCAAAACACATAAAAAAAAGTTGAGAGGCTTCAAGGGACACCCGGATGGAACGAAGTTCTCTCTCCCACCCTCTCTCTCTCAATCTTTAGTAATCTCTATCTCTATCTCTCTTATAGAGAGAGACAGACAGAGAAACCTGAAATAAAAAAAAGAAAATAAAAATATAAAAAAATAATAAAATAAAATAAAATGAAAATTATAATAAAAAAAATACAAAATGAAAAATAAAAAAAATAAAAAAATTGTCCGACCCGGGATTGGAAACCCGGGACCTCATGCAGTCAAGTGCAACCATTGAACTGCTAGATCACAGAGCAAAAAGTGACGTGACAAGATTTTCGTAAGAATTTTTTCCGTCTAGTCCCCATTCACAATGCGCAATAAGGAACTTCGTTCCAAAAATAGCAAACGTGACAGACTGATAGATATTAATGCTAAGTCGAGGTTAAACCGTTATATTTTTCGCATATTATTCAGTTATTTTAATGAATATAAGAACCTTTTTCCCCACTTCATAAAATGTCGACACACATTTCGAAAGCAGTTTGTAGACACATTGATGGAAAAAGTAACATTGGTATGGAGTGTAATTTAGTTCGAGTGCCTGAATCTCTATTATAGCAGTCTATGCAGAAGAGATACAATAAGTTTCGTAACATAACGAATGTTACACTGAAACTCATGTCTAGCCCGAGTCAGTTTCGAACTTGTTATAATTGACAAGGACCCACTCATGTCCTAGGAAATGTTATTGTATTCATTTTTAAAAGTAAGTATTAGGTAATTACAACGATTGTTTTCCTTCATTTTATTAATTTTGGAGTATCTATTACCAACATATATTATACAGATTCAGTTACTATTACAGATTATTAAACCTTTCAGGTTTTTGTTGTACTATTTATTGTTACGGGAGCTAGTAACGTTTCCTAGAAAGAAAATTTAAAGAAGCTTGTTTTTTTTTAATTTTTTCCCCATGCTCTTCCAAACACATCTGGCAGCTTGTATTTTAAATGCGCAGCCCAACTTTACTTATAAAGTGATTTGAAAACATTTTAGCAAGCATGCTTTCTTTTTAATAGCTTCTTAGAACTGTCAGAAACATGAACTCATCATTGACAGATATTTTTTTTTGTTGCTTATTATATATCATGTATGCTATGTAGTCAGTGCCAAAGTAGGCAGGTTAGCGAAAGGCAGAAACACACTACGCAATTTAAAACGTCGAAGCCGATAATGATAAAAACCTGACTTGTTTCATAAAAAAATAGCTATTAAATTATTTCTACGAAAACTTGATTTCTTGTTTCTTTAATGAAGTGGATGTAAACGTACCAATGGGTTTTCTGAAGTTTACAGGCGTTCTCGGATAATTTTTAATAAAGTTGTGTTTATTTAAACACACTTTTTTTGTTTGGTTTTGAAATACCGCTTTTGGTAGGTAACTGTTTCTTGAGCTGGTGTTCAGACTTTACAATAAAATCAAACAATAATATTGCTATCAATGCCAAAGTTTGTCTATTTAATTGTTGAGGTTTGATCTCCTCTTTGGTCTAGCGTTCCGGCATCGGACTTGACTTCTTGGGGCCCCCGGTTCAATCCCCGTATCGGGCAACAGAAATATTTGAAAATGTACATTTTCAATTTCCGTATAAAAAATAATGTTGCTCGGTATTGGATATGTGCCCGGTTAGCGATAGGCTTGCCACCTATTACAATGTGAGACTTAGTGTCTTCGGCTAGTCGTGGGGGTCCTGGTTGTGCCTCTGCCTATAAAAACCTTCGATTTAGTTCAGACATGGTCGGTGCTTCAGTTATTACAGCGGTGCCGCATTGACTATCGATACATCGAAGTGTTGAGGCATTTGTACGAAAAGGCCACTATGTCGGTCCGATTACAGGATCAGAGCTTGAAACCGATCCAGTTGCAGAAAGGTGTGAGACAGGGAGAATTTATTTCTCCGAAACTTTTCACTGCTGCACTGGAAGATGTCTTCAAGCTTCTGGACTGAAAAAGACTCGGCATCAATGTCAATGGCGAGTAAATCACTCACCTTGACATGAGCTTGAAGATACTTTTACTTTTCTTCACTTTGTCTGTTTAATACGATTTACGTCGATTTACTAACCTAACTGGAATAAGTTAGCGTTTAGTGCAGACAGTCGCCAACGAAGTCGCGTGTACAGCAAATTGTAAATAACACTGTAATATTTACTTAATGTTTTGTTAATATATATCTAACCGTAGTTCGTCGCAATACTAAAGGATCACTCCTTCAGTATTGCGTAAAGTTATTGGTTTACTAAGTGTCCTATTGGAGTATGCTCCGAGAAACTGATTGGTTGTAATCCCTGCGGATGAGTTTCATCTTAGGTCATCACGCAGAACATGCATACATCTCAATGTATGGCAATTCCAAACTCTACTTTGTGATTACAAACTCATTTGTTATCACGTCAAACAGATTTGGTAAACGAGATACCAACGGTGATAACATTTCCAAGCAGAAACGATTTTGATCAAATCGTTGGTGGAGAAGTTAGTGTATACTCCTACCTCCACCGATCCAACAAAGGGTTCAAGTTCGGTTCCTTACAAGCGATGATATTTGTGTGATTAGCATCGATGTCTGTATTTCTGGGTTTGGGTTAAACGATCGCCCTTGTTTTATGCCGATACGTAGGTATCGGCATATTTGCCGCTATTGTTGACTAACAGCCGTAGCATAAACATATGAAGCTTACTTTGAGATTAAATAAAAGTATCTTCACGCCAATATCCTCAAAAACGTAGGCAAAGGCACCACAAGGGCACCCACGACAGGCCAAACTAAGTCTCTATTAGTTATTATCTAGTAACAGTCTTGTTAAAACGTGCTTAAAAGTAAGGAATTTTTTTCTGTCTACTTTCAAGAAAGTATCTCGACGCCCATATCCCCGAAGATGTAGGCAGAGGCAAAACCAAGGCACCCACGACTAGCCGAAGACACTAAGTCCCACAATGTGATAGGTGGCAAGCCTATCGCCAACTGGGCACATTTCCAATCCCGAGCAACATTTTTTTATTAGAAATTTGGAAAAACCAAATTTTCTTGTTGGGCGACAACACCCGGGATTCGAACCCGGGACCTCATGCAGTCAAGTCCAACAACTGAACTGCTAGACCACAGAGGCGATGTACTATAAACGTACATATTTAAAGATATGAGATAAGTAAAAAGTAAATGTAAGTATCTTCACGCCCATGTCCCCAGATGGGTAGGCAGAGGCACAACCAGGGCATCCACGACTAGATGAAGGTACTAAGTCCCACAATGTGATAGGTGGCAAGCCTAACGCTAACCGGGCACATATCCAATCCCGGGCAATGCTATTTTTATTAGAAAATTGAAAATGCACAATTTCTAATTTTTTATTGCCCGTACACAGGGATCGAACCCGGGACCTCAAGAAGTCAAGTCCGACCGTAGGACCGCTAGACCACAAAGTATTAATATGTATAAATTGTCCAGAGGCTTGACAACCGTCAAAAAAGAGCATACTCATTCCTAAAATGATGGACTTATTCCTGTGATACATCTGGGGCTGCGGATAACCGAGGGTGGCGGTGATTACTTACACATCTATCTATCTATCTATACATATACATATATTAACTAAAAGGCATTCCTGCTTTTTAGTTGTTTAATTAGACATTTTAATTCGATTTGTAATAAATAGGTTATCCCGTGTTGGTCCGGGCTAATTTGCAGAATCTGCATTCTTGCCAGGCAGACGCGCTTGTTCGCTTTCTTTTACCATAAATCTGCTACCTAGTGCTTACTACAATATTCTTTAAATACAATAAAACAATTAGAGTGAATTCTGTACAGTGGTTTTTCCCCGTGTTGGTCCGGACTCCTTTGCAGAATAGACCATCTGCCGTTCTGCCAGGTAGCTCGTAAAATGCGAGCATAGGCTTACTGTCACTAACACCGTGTTGCTCAAGGCTTAAACTCCCGGCCTCAGGTTGGCAACACACCATTACCACCTTTGGTGTCTCTAAGCGGCATCAATTTCGTACCATCAGCTTCTTTGCCTTCCAATGTCTTAAAAAAAATATTATTATTTTTCATAATTCTCATATTCCAATATTTGAATAGTGTAATGTATTCTTGTATCTCTTCCACCTACCTTCTTTACCACTGTTTTTCTATTCTTCAGATGATCAGTTGCCATATTTACATCATACATTCATTTTATTGTTGTCACCCAAAACTCCTATTTCCATCTCTAGGGTGCTGTTACATTCTGACCTTCGACAACAAACTAAGCTACAGAAATAGAGATCGACGTGACAGTTATAAGGCAGTGACGGAAAAAGGTTATTATAAATGACGAATGGAGAATCTCTCTCGTTTTTTTCATGTTTAAAAACAACATATGTCAGTGGGATGTTTTCAAATTGAGCATGAATGGATTTGGATTTTTTGTCTGAATGTTATTATTACAGAAATTGAAAATAAGAGGCTAAATAAGACATTTTTTTTCATGAATTATATTATACTTGTTTCTTTATGGTTAGTACAATGCGTAACTTTTGGCCGAGTACTCCGATTTAGGTTATTATTTTATTGGAAAGAATGTGGTCCCATATACATTTTATGGCAATTAGTTTAGCACTTTTTGAGCAACATTTATCCAATCGCATTTAATTATGTTCTTGTTTGACAAAGTATCGATTCTTAAGTCGGTTTTGTACAGTTACAACTAATTTATCTAGGTCGTATTCAACTCCGAAGCACAGATATTTTTTGCAAAGTTTTCGCATAAATAGTTGAAATGAATGAATGAATGAAAGCAGCTTGAAATATGCATGAAAAATGCTTGAAATATGCACAAAAACTGACAGAATATGCAACATTAATAAGTTTTTTATGTTTGGTATTTATTATTCCTTTAGATTTAAGTTTATTGTCAGTAAAAACTTGTTTTAAGTATTACTTTATTAAGTATTACTTTATTAAGATTTTTTATTACAAAATTAGCATACATTTAGTAAACTATCCATTGATAGACGATAATCGATACAGTAACATGTAACATTACTTAATATTTTTATACAAAAATTAACAATTAAGTATTGTTCTAAATGTTCAGTGGTAAGTTTTATTCTTCGATTATTCAAAATATTTATATAGGTCGAAAAGGATAGCTTCACATCTACTGAGGTAACTGGACAGAATTTGAACTTGGGTGCTATATTAGCGCTTCTATTTTCTGGCGAAATTTCCACCGGCTGCGACAATTGAATGCAATATCATGCATGAGTGAGGGGAAAGAGTAGTGCGGTAGGCGAGTGCGACGATCTTTTGTCTCTTTCATTTTATTATCACACCAAAACAAAAGATGCGCGGGTGCTAAGTGCGCTGCGCTCGAAAAATACTGTATTTTTAAATTATAGCGATAATATGCATCATCACTAGATCTTAGGAAAAATATGCTCTGACATTAGCTTAAATATGCAAATATGCAATTGTATATTATCCGGTCTCTAATAATATAAATAAAATTAACAATAAAAGTTTATACCACTTGAATAATTTTCTAAAATTAAAATATATGGCTGTGTTAAAACGTTGAGTATTAGTAATCTTAGCAGCACTAAAGTAATTATGGGAAAAAGATATAAGAAGTGTATACACATTTAGAACATAGCAATAGCTATGTTATTTCTAAATAGAATAAGTGGCAACGGTAAACAAGCACTCGAGATACAAAGTGCGCCACAGACGGCCGCTAGCATTTAACAAATGTATGGTGTAAATAGCACCGAGTGCTCTTGAATGCACTCGCGTTTAGGCTAAGGACACACAGTGCAAGGCATTCGATTTTAATACCCCAATGGAAAAAAATTAGTGGCGTTTGGCGTGTCTCTGTGTGTGTGTGTGTCTGTGAGTGTCTGTTGCATCACAACTTATAAAGAGTAGACTAATTTCAATGCGGATTTTTTCATTTATAGCTGACGTGATTCAGATAGTTCTTTCTCATCTAAAATTCAGAGGTAAGTTTTGTTGAAGGTTATGCTAAATGTTTAACCTTAATATTATTAAGATAATAGTAATAATAAATAAACATCCCTGGACAAATTACAAAAAATTATCCAACCCCAAGGTAAGCAAATGATATGCTTGTGTTATGCGTGTTAGTCAGTACTAATACATAGAAACACATAAACGATTCCAGTATAAATTTAATAAACACCCAGATTCGGAAATACTGACATCCATATTCCTCATACAGTCGGGAATCGAACCCGAGCCTCGAGGTTGGTCGTTGGAGTTAGGCGTGTTCGCTAGCCCCTCAAAACTACCTGGTTATTATTTAAGGCTATTTTCGTTTAGCGAAGTTCATTCAATTCAATTCGTCGTCTCTATTTCGTAGGTACTACATTAGTTACACTTGAAATACGTCAACAGTTAAAATACATTAAAATAATATTTGACAAGCACATACAGTAATACACTACCGCAGCTTTAAAAAACACGTAACATCAAACGTTGCAAAAAATATGTATCATTTACATAAACAAACCCTGCCTCAACAACATCCTCATGTGACTTGTATGAAACAAAACATGCAGGTAGTTAAAAATAATAATATATTAGGTTACGATTTTTCCCTAAAAACAGGGAATACAATTAAGTAAAGTTTAAAATACGAAATACCCGGCAATAATTAAAAAATGAAAATAAATAAGTAATGATATCGAAACTCAAATAAAAAGAATAAAATTATAAATACCAGTAAATAATATACCTAATACCTAATAATACCTAATACCTAATAAAAACAACATTGCCCATAATCCTAAGCTGTTGCCCGGGTATGTGGACGGTTGATAGCCTTGCCACACATCACATTGTTGTGCTCAATATATTCGGCTAATCGTGGGTGCCTTTGTTACGCGTCTGCCTACTTCTGCGTTTATATAAGCGTGAAGATACTAAAGTGATAGAAACTCAGTTAAGACCAGCTTTATCATGTCAACGTTACCATTGTGAAATACATTTACACATTAATTGCTGTTTATAAGGGCCACACTCGGTGACGTCACACATTTAATCATCATTGTGACTTATGCTCTATTGAAAATATTTTCATAAGTGTATTTCTAAATATCGGGAAAATTATCTGGTTTTTTTTGTAGTTGAATTGAATTTTGGGTGCAAAAAAATGTTAGGCCATGATCGTCATAGAACTGTACTGCCTAGCCTCATCAAGGCAATTATTAAGTTTCTGATTGTTTTTAAGTTGACATAGATTAATTAATACATGGTTTCTGATTTTTACGCGATATGGCTTATAAAGGATGTAAGAGTTTTTTTGTTAAAGTAAGTCAAACTCGTTTAATTTGTTGCCAGGTCTTATAAAAATATCTAATTCTTATATAGTTAACGGAAGTAAATAATGTTATGAAAATGTTATTGCTTGTAATTCTTTTTGTATTAAATCCTAGTCGTACCAAATAACAACAATGATTAATAGAGATCCTGTTGGAGTTGCCCCGCAACTTGTGCATCAGGGATGCATACCATTTACGCCTGGTGTCATAAAAACTATCACCGACAACATTCGTGAAATATCATGGAGCTGTTTAAATCAGCAGAAAATTGTATGTGCCTTTATTTAGCCCGCTTGTGTACTTGTATTCTAATAATGCTAATAAAATAAGAGGTTTTAAAAACTTATAAAGTTACTAGAGTGTAGACATAGGCTTACTTCACACGCGACCGCAATGATACATCACAGCAGGTAGAGCAGCACTTGCTTCTGATGGAGACGAAGGGAAGTATTTCCATAGGAATTGAATTTACACCTGCAGCTTTCTAAACTACGTGACGTTCAGGAACGCAAATATTACCGTACTTTATTTCTCGATCAACGTTCGAAATCAAGTTTTGAAATTGGGTACCATGATAATTGCCTGAGGCTTGGATGTAATCCTTCCGCAAATTTACATCCAAATCGGGAATCACATACTTTATTGAAGGAGTTAGTGTTAGCAACTAGTTAGAAAACATTTACGATAGATTTTATGATATTGGAAGGCAAACAAGCGGACGGATTTCCTGATGGTAAGAAATTCACACCGTCTAGAGACACCAAAGGTGTTAATGGTGCGTTGCCAACCTGAGGCCGGGACGATAACCCTTGAGCAAAAGTAAGTTTACCGGCTACCTTACTCTCCGAACCGAAACACGTCATGACGTTATGGCGGCAGAAATAGGTAAGGCGGTGGTACCAATCCGGGTGAGTCGCTGCGAAACTCTACCACCTAGTCAGATGTCACAGTATTAGTGACGGTAAGCCTATGCTCACCTTTTACGAGCTGCCTAGCAGGAAGACAGATGGCCTATTCTGTAAAGGATCCCGGACCAACACGTGAAGACAATATAAGGAAATGTTTGATGGGAGAAAAAACACTTATGGTAGTCACATTTTATTTGTTACTAGCATCCCGTCCCAGCTTTCAGGGATGGACGAACTTCCATGCAATTATACATATAAACTTTTCATTGAATCACTTTTAAAAAACTGCATTAAAATCCGTTGAGTAGATTTAACGGTCTTAGCATATATACAGACATACAGCGGCATGCTACGTTGTCGTTTTATACTTTGTAGTGATATGTTATTTTATACTCTCCTCTATGTAATAATATATCTATATCGCGTCTATGGTGTGTGGTCTTCATGAGGTCCCAGGTTCGATTCCCGAGCTGTGCAACTAAAATAAAATGTGGTTTTTAAAATTTTGTGTTAAAAAATTTTGCTCGGGATTGGACATGGGTCCGGTTGGCGATAGGCTTGCCACCTGTCACGTTGTTGGATTAAGTGTCTTCGACTAGTCGTTTGTGCCCTGGTTATACATCTGCCTAACTGTTTGGGGATATGGGCATGAAGATACTATTTTATACTAAAAGAACTAACAAACTAATTTCTAATGGTAATAGTATTATCGCCTATAGGCACCATAGATCTTACTGAGGCATCACTATAGTAATACAGGGGCCTTAGATCACGCATGCAAGTTTACCTACTGTTCGGCCCTCAATGGATCATGACAACAGTGAGAACTGACGCTGTTAAAATCTATACTTACTATTGTCGGCACTTGGTGGAATTCCATTGTATACACACGTTTTTTGTAGTTAAGTTAAGTACAAGTGTGAACTACTAAAAACGTGTGTATACTTACGCTATTGCTGTAGAAATAAGTAACACGACAGCACTTATCTTTCACAAACTGCTGCACAGCACTCTACCACCCAGAAGTGGCTGACTGACTGACTGACTGACTGACTGAAGTTCTGACGCCGACAAAATAATTAACATCAATAAAAATCTGGACTTTTGATTCAATACTACCAAGCTGGCAATGTCACGATGTTAGAGAAAATAAAACCTATTCTTACGAGCTACCTATCATACAAGTTTTATAATTCTGCGAGCTGAAACACAGATTATATCTATAATGTTTTCAATCATTGGAAATAGTTCTAAAAATAATCATTCATCTGGTATTACTAAAGAGAGGTTTGGAGGGTAAGGTAGCCGGTAAACTTACTTTTGCTCGAGGCCTCAAATCCCAGCCTCAGGTTGGCATCGCACCATTACCACCTTTGGTGTCTCTAGGCGGCGTGAATTTCTTACCATCAGGAAATCCGTCTGCTTGTTTGCCTTCCATTATCAAAAAAAAAGAGAGAGAAACCCGTCAAACATAAAATTATCTCATAACTTTTAAAACAAACAATTAATCACTTATCTGAAAAAGAAAGTTTTCGTTTTTTCATAAAGTTTGAGAAAAACTGAGTAGGTACGGAAAATGGTAAAATTAAACTATCTTGAGCTTAAGGCTAGGATATTCGAGCGCTGCTGGCAGTCTTGTGTTTTAAGTCGCTGATTAATCTAAAACGTTTTGAATTACATTATATTTTTCTCAGAACAAAATAACGCATAATTGATGGTTACACATTAAATCAAAAAACGGGTAATGGTGGTAATTTTTTTGCTCACTCGCTAACCTAATTTTAAGATATCTCCTTCTTCTTTCACCGATTTTAATAGAAAGATACAAAGCAGCAAGTTCTGTCAGATTAGTTTGTACATAACATTTCCACAAAAAAATATCTACTCCTGGAAAAACGTTGCTTAAAATGTCACTACTTGAAATATCCGGACTAATAATCTGACATATCTAAAATATTTTTTTTAGGTTCGTTGGAAAAAGAAAGCAAACACTTTAAATAAGTTTAGCCGTTGAACAGTGGAATCAGGACCAATTTCGAATGTCTTGGAATTAAATTAAATCTAATACTAAATTGCGATTCTCCGTTTGTGGAGCACATATTAGTCATGTAAACATTGAAGGATACATTCACTTAGACGGGAATCGTCTGTGATCTCTTGATCGATCCTCTATCACATAATACAATCTCTGTTCTCAGTCTCTGTATCCACCAACTACTCTTGCCTAAGTTGATTTATTTAAATAAGGGATTGTTCCAATGACTGACAAATTTTACTCATTGATTTTAAAGTTACTTCTCGCGAGCTTTGCCTTTGTGACATTAAATAGTTTTTGGTTAATTTATTTCACTCGTGAAAAATTTGTAACATAGCTCAGATTTTAAAATAGACATTTTCCGTCTTGCCACAAAAATACTCAAACACTCGTTAAACGCGTGTTCTAATAAACACTGCCTAAAATTGGATTCTTGACAAACAACATTCTGCCACATCATTCGCAATGACATTTGTCAATTTAACAATAGAATATCAATGTTAGATTAGATTTAGATTTTAAACAGCTGTTTAAATCTTTCTTATAGCAAGGCGGTTACTCTTTAAATTATAAATCATGTAAATTGTTATTTATAGCAAAAACTTGGTATTCCATAGCTTAGCTAAGATAAAACAGTATTTCAAAACCGGACAGCTTTCAAGCATAAGTTTATTAAAAAAATGAAATCAAACTGAGATCCAATCTTTCATCGCGGTTATAAACTTTAACCGCGTTTGGACAGAATCTGCCAATCAGCAACTGAATTACTTGGATTTTAATTAACTATTTGGTTCTATGTTGCTTAACAGTCTCAGTTAGTTTTTAAAAATTGTATTTCAGAAAGTGTGGTCAAGAACTCCACTGCTTTGTCTTCCTGACCCATTACATTATTAAATACAAGGCAAACTGATTAATATAAACCGTACTCTATTGATTATTTACGTGTCACTATCAGAACGGAATAATTTTTCTGTTCACTTAATGACGGTAATCTCTGGTATTTCGAAAAGCCTAAAGTATTTCAGAAAAATCTTGAATTTAATTTGAAACCTACTACTTTGTCTAATGTCAACACATTTTTCCAATTCAAAATGAAAAAAGTCGGGTAGTTGTAGAATGAAGTGAGCAGTGACAAAAAAATGCTTTTTGTCGATTTAATGTACGTTTAACGGACTAGGCCCACAGCTTAACCAGCTTATCATTACGCTTTTCCTATCATTAATATTCACTCATACTTGTCTAATCATAAACAGTTCTTACTACTGTTAGTACTACCCTAGCCGTTTTCAGCAATAGTGACCACTCTAGTCCCGACTTTTAAGAGTTTAATATAAATTATTATCCCTAATAAAAGTAGGTAGTCCCATATTTCCGAAAGGGTAGACAGAGGCATAACCAGGACACGCATGACTAGCCGAATACACCAAGTCCATCAATGTGATAGGTGGCAAGCCTATCGCCAACCGGACACCAATCCAATTCCGGGCAACATTATTTTTACTAGAAAATTTGAAATACACGTTTTCTAATTTTTCAAGAAGTCCAAAGCCGGATTGCTAGACCACAGAGGCGACCTTGAGCCAATACTTAACTATGAATACAGCGTAGCACACACACAAAATATAAAAGAATACATTTACTTAGACTCGGCTAGGCTGTGAATAATATTAAATTATTCTAGAGAAACTAAAAATCAAAACGTTATATGTAAACGACAAGACTATAATATGGCTTGCGCTGTCAAAAAATATGTTAACGGTCATGTAGAGCCAAGCTTCTAACTCTACATGACCTAATTCGACAAGCCTTATTACTTTATTTACACACAAACTTTGAAACTTAGTCAAATGATATAGCTGGGCCGCTTCACCACGGTCACATGGGTATAGGTGAAAAGTCCAATGTTCAATGAAATGAAATGAAATGAAATGAAATGAAATGAAATGAAATGAAATGAAAATTATTTATTTGCGGAATATGTGTGTTAAAAAGTTGTTATAAAGATATTTAAGAATACAACATATTCTACCACATTGTGGTGTGCAAATATTTAGTTAATTTTAAGAAGTTACATATTTCTATAAAAATGTACATTTAAATCACAGCCCTTATTTACATTTTAATAAACATTTTATTTATTTATGAACATAAGTTTCATAATTTGTTATAAATTAATTTAAAGGTAGATTAATTTTTAGTCCTATCTACCGTACACTACCACCGTTTCCAAACCTAGCCCGTCGGGAGAAGAAACGGCGAAACAAACTCCCCGGCAACCATTACTTTCATTCATTAGTCATTACTTTTGGCATTTGTCATTACTGGTGTTTTTATAAGACTTACTTAACGAATATCGCGGAGTGTGAGAACAATGACGTGTCCATTAATCATGAATATCAAAATGACGGGATCACTCCTGGATTTGTGTCTTTGTCTTAGTATTTCAGGCACTCATTGTATGTGTTATTTTGTACCGTCAGTTATAATTTTTGTACCTTTATTATTTTGACAATATTACAATTCCAAAATGATGTCCCATTTTTATGTACAAAATGACGGCATCCGTAATATGGTATAAGCTATGAAGGTATAAAAATTATAGCTGACAGTACAAAATAGTACAAATTGAGTGCCAAATATCATGAAAATGACCGATTAAATCATGGAGAGGCCCCGTCCTCAATCACATCAAGAGATGTTCATGAATAATCTGATATCCGCTCGGACAAGGAAAACTCCTAAATAAAAGTATTAATTAACATCAGCTGTCCAAAACAAAATATTTTAGATGGAATAAAATTTTTAACTTTGCGGAGCACCACAAAACCATTTTTAAATAAATTTTGCCTGAAACATTCTTCTAGTTTCAAAGCGTTTCTAGTTGGCTCCGCGGGTATTATCCACAAATATTTTATCATAAGCGATTCACTCTAAACTTTCTTACCACGAATACCACGTTTTATATCACATTTTCGCACATTTGCCACAAACCTAAATATTTACTATTTTGTAGATTTCTTTATGTAGTCTTTCGATCCGTTGTTTTTTTTTGTACAGTGATTTTACTAATGGTCTTCTCCGGCTTTTTGTATCAGATTTTAAGCTCAACATTGTTTATTCGACTGACAAGGACTTTGTTGATGTCATGAAATAAGCAAATTTACATTAAAACAAAGTTCGTTCGTTATTAGTTAAAAGCTTTAGTAACAAACCACAATTTTAAATTAAATATTTTCTAAATGTTATCTGTGTACCTTCATTCTTCGCTTGACGCCTAGATTTTTAATCTTATAACACAAACTTAACCTTATCACAGCTTATAATCATTAGCTAGCAACCTTTCCAAAAGCTGCTTCTTGGAAATACATAATATTTTTTTAATGATATTTGAAGGCAAACAAGCAGACGGAATTCCTGATGGTAAGTAATTCACACCGCCTAGAGACATCAAAGATGGTTATAGTGCGTTACCACCCTGAGTCCGGGATATATATAAGTTAGTACAACGGCTACCTAATCCTCCGAACTGGAATACGTCAAAGGCAAGCACTAACGCTATGGCGGCAGGAATAGGTAAGACGGTGGTACCAATCCGGGCGAGTCGCTGCGAAACTCTACCACCTTGTTAATTATAATAATAAGTAATTATGTACTTCCCTATGGTCTAGAATCTATATTATTGATAGCCGTAGCTGGTAGATGTTGCGTTGACCACTGCGCAATGCGCATCACATATTTATGGATATAAAAGCATTCAAGTGCGAGTCGCACTCGCCCATGAAGAGTTCCGTAGCAGCAATCATTGATATAAATGAATTTTCAGTTTATTCACTCCGTATTTCATATACACTACACAGAGGTAGCAGTTTACGTCTAAGAGACAGAACTCATGGAGCGATTTTTACCCGCGCTCGTGGCGGTCGCAGTTCTGCGATTTTATTTGAAGACTCGTGAGACGGGTAATTTTTGTGGTCCCGCAGCCGCCGCGGTTGAAATTATCGCCCGAAAACTTGGCGGTTGATTATTGCGCGGCCGGCGGTTGCGGTTGAATAATCGGTACAAATCGTATAAAAAGGTTGCCCGCCACGCGACCGCAGAGCGCGCCGAGGCAGCGAGTGATCGCCGCCCGCACGATAACAGGCAGACGACCACTGCCGCGGGAACCGCAAACAACCGCAAGCGCTGCGGGTGAAAATCGCGTCGTGGAATGTGATCTTACTATTTGCATATAAATCTACATTCTACGGAATCTGTGGGCCCGCGCAACCGCCGCGGGCGCGGGTAAAAACCGCGCCGTGACTTCTTAGCCTAACGTCCGCGTCCATACGCCATATTGTGCAGAATTATAATGTAACAAACTCTATTAAAATGGTTATGCTAAACGGTTGCGCAATTCTATACTACACCGTGCCATCTCTTAACAGTTAAGTGCAACTATTTTAAGTGTTGGTGTTATAGTACATATTAAAACAACTATTTAATAGATCTCATTCAAATCAATTTTCGTTGAAAATTTACATAGTAATATACTTCATACATATTTTTGAGTTTTGTCGTTTTCTTATTTTAGAAGTTACAGGGAGGGGAGACACACATCTTACCAGTTTAGAAGTGTCTCTCGCGCAAACTATTTAATTTTAAAAAAATTATCCTTATATAACCCACAGTTATGGATTTGATGACAAAAATTTCAAACTTTAGTTCTAAGTACGGGAAACCCTAAAATTTATTGTTATTTTTCTGTTTTAGTGTGAAAATCTTAATGCGGTATTTACCGCCCATATCCGCGAAAAGGTAGTCAGAGGCACAACCAGGGCACCTACGACTAGCCGAAGATACTAAGTCCCACAATGTGATAGGTGGCAAGCCTATCGCCAACCGGGCACATATCCTATCCCGAGCAACATTTTTTTTATTAGAAAATTGGAAAACCCAATTTTCTTTTTGTTGCCCGACCCGGGATGCGAACCCGGGACCTCATTCAGTCAAGTCCAACAACTGAATCGCTAGACCTTTTTCTAAAATTTCGGCGAAATTGTGAAAACCGCGATGTTAGCAACACTCAAAAATAGTTAAGTAAGCCTTTGAAAAAAATGTATTTAGAGACCTTAATGGAACAAAATGGCTGTAACATACTGACGGACGGATGGATATGTAGAACCTACAAGAGTTCCATTTTTTATCATTCGGGTACGGCTGCCTGAAAAACTACATTATTTTTTTTAATAACCAGCTTCGAAGTTAAATCTGAATACAAATACGCATGCACGCAAGGCCCTTGTATTTTATTTTGGTCTAAGAGACCTGAAAAACTACATTACATATTTATTTTTTAATAACCAGCTTCGAACTTAAATCTGGGTACAAATACGCAAGCAAGGCTCTTCAAAATTTATTTTGGTCTAAGAGATCAGTTACACTTCTCTGGTAATTTGAACCTTGAAATTTTACGCGCGAACAAACCTATAGGAGCTGTGGTGTGGAATAAGACAAGTAATCACGCATCTGTCAAGTGTGACGTGACTCCCAATTTCCGTACGTCACGGTGCTCGATCGAGCGGTAACCTGCGATTTAGATGGATTTGCTGTATCTCGAAAATATTTACATAAAACGGATAAAACCTCGTAAGGTAAAAATACTGAGAAGTTAGCGTGGCTAAACATTCATGAGGTTCAGGTTCGATTCTTAATAGGCTGAGTTGGTGTAATAATAATAAAAGTAATAAATAAAGAAATAGCATTGAGCACGTTACACAGATTAAATATAACCCCAAAGTATGCAAATAGTAATGCTTGTGGTTCGGAGTTGGTAAAATAAATACTTAAGTAGATACCAGAATGACTGTGGTTTCACTTTTAGGGATTTCGCCCTTTTTAGGGCTTCGTTTGTGAAACTAGGGTTTCGTTGTGTGAGTATTTTTTAAAAACAGGGTTTTAGGGAATTACGGGAAAAAATAACTGTTTATGGTAACTTTATATTATATTCTATGTTCTTTGCGTGTTCTTTCTCTGTCTATGACTCTGTGACTCTCCATAAGGGGATTCCCAAATTAGTTACTTCATATTACCCGACAAATATTGGTTTACCTTTCGATTATTACTGATTACATATTATGTTATTAGAGACATTACAAATTAGTAACACTATATCTATATAACTATAACAACAACTGCTCAATTTTAGTGCTTACTACTGCCATGCTAAATGCTATAAAGCGTGCAAAAGTAATGCTTCGACATCTGACTTATATTTTTTGTAATAAAATATGATCAGAGATTTTTTTTAATATGTAGCGATTTTTAGGGATAATTTCAAAAAAAATATGGGCGAAACCAAAATCTTATGTGGAAAAACTGCAGAATAAATTTAATAAACGTCCAGACCCGGAATCGATAACATTTAGATGTTAATCACATGATAACTGACTCGTCGCGAATCGAACCCAAGCCTCGTTGGTTGGTCGGTGAAGTTAGGCGTGTACGCTAACAACTCGACCACAGGACGGCCAATGATTTTTTTGTCAGGTTTATTTATATTTATATATACAATATTGCTATTTATTTATATTTCTATCCATGTATGTATTTATGTTTCATCTACGTATTGACTAACGCTCATTTCTCATATCATCTGTTTATTTTTGTAAATAATAAGCTTACTAGTTTCCAAGGGGTTGAATAAAAAGCACACGTTTATCCTGATGGTAAGAAAAAACCGCGGCCATAGACACCATATATGTAATAGGTGCGTCTCTGTCCTGTGGCTCGGATGTCAGGCTAATGTAAATATATCGGCTATCTTACTTTCCGAATCGAAAATTAACAGCGTCATAATGGCAATATGAATAGGTAAAGCGGTAGATCCCCACCTGGGATAGTTGCTGCACCGCACTCATCTGACACTGGTCGTGGTGATATTGAGCAACTTAACGCTCACCTCTCAAGAGACCCAGGGGCAGAAAGTCTTTTCCTCTGAGAGGCCCACGCCCAACATGTGGATATAATATATTAGTAATACTAGCAGGGATTTGTTAATAATGTCTCTGTGAGTGATATCAGGAGATCAGAGGCCCACGCCCAACACGTGGATATAATAAATTAGTAACACTAGCAGCGATGTGTCAATCACGTCAATATGAGTGACAAAAACTAATGAATACTAAAGTGGTCCAATCGTAATCAATGTCTGGAACTCGCTTCAAATGCAATACGTCAATGCTGTGCATTTAATAAATCACGAAAATTGTCCGTCGGTCTGTCATCGGCGACTGGTGACAAATTGCGGACGCCGGACCCATATGACTACACGTTGTTGATTGCTTACAATATTATCATATTGTTTCCAATAAATATTTGTGAATGTGATGTTTGAATCACTCAGAGTAAGCAAGAAGTTTTCACTTTCAGGGTTACGTAACATGCAACAAACGGAGCACTTATAGATTAGACATGTCCCTCTATTAGTTTTTCCATATGTCATTTCCAAGAAGATCATATCTGTTTAAGCTTCTTGATCATATCCTTTTTATTTTAAAACTTTTTTAAAACTGCACAGTTGAAACTGAATACATAGATGTATTCTGTGTACCGCTTTATTATTTTTGTAAAAAATTAAAAAAAAAACGGCTCTCCACATACCTATTAACAAAAACTAAAATTGTTGCCATCCTTGTCTCGAAAACATGTTAATGGTTTTAATCATGTAGCATAATATTTATTTCGTTTGTGAGAGACATAATTGTTTTGCGTGTTAGGCTGTTTTCTGCTATCAAAAAAAATGAGTAAACAAATTTGCCTCAAGTTTAAGTTAAAAATGGAAATAAGTTCTCAAAAATACTTGAAATCTTGATAGTGGCATACTGAAAGAGTACTTTAAGTTTTTTTACATGTGTTACAAACTTTTCACAGAAGGTCGAGATGATGTGAATGACAACGCTCACTCTGGGCGCTCCAGCTCATCAACAACCCATGAAAATGTTGGGAAAGCCAAGAAAATTGTTATGGATAGTCATCAAATAACAATTAGACAAGTTGTTGAGAATGTCGGCATGTCTGATATCGATTACCTCAAGTCATGTAATATTTTCGGAAATTTTGGGCATGAAGCGCGTAGAAGCGAAGTTTGGTTTAAATTGCTAAATATTAACCAAAAACGAAATTAAGGTTGTGAAAGGTTATTTGGACAAAACCAACACCTTTGTCATGCCTCAGCCACAGTATTCACCAGATTTGACACCCGCGACTTATGGATATTGAAGAGTGGGTCTCTTCAATATCCATAAGTCGCGGGGGTTAAAGGTTAAAGGATGGCGCTTCGCAACGATTAAGGTGCTTAAAAGTTAAAACCAATTCGCTGCTTAAGCTTAAAGACATACCAAAAAGTTCTTATTAGAACTGATTCGAGGAATGGAAAAACGGTTGCACAAGTAGGAAGGAGATATCTTTAAAGGAGATAAAATAAAAATTAATGATTGAATAAATATTTCAAAGAAAAAATAAAAATTCACCTTGATTTTTGAACACATCTCGAATGTTGACGATATTATCGTCAATTATGTCATAGAATGTTGATAAAATGTATATAATACCGTATCGGAATTATTTGGCACATTTCAAAAAAAACAAATCGTGAAGATGTAATTCAACAAAAAAAATGTATGGGTATTAAAGTTTTACATCCCTGAAATGAATACAGAAAAAAACATGCAGTGGAATTGCAATCATCCTGTATTTGGCAGCGATCAAAAGCTATTGAACCTATGGCTATGTCAACAATCTCTTATTATACACTTAATAAAAAGAGTACAACAGTATCTAGAAACAAAACAAACCTTTGAAATATAGCGCTCGCTCGGGTGAGGCATCTTGAATAACAACGAAGTGTACTGTAGCCATTTAATTTTAAATAACGTTTCAAGCCGTTAAGCCCGGCAGACGTTTTCATTAGCTGACGCGCTCACAAGCTGTGTTGGCAACCCTACTCCACCCATTAATCTTCAGCAAACGCTCTAGTTTATTCACCGACTTTCAGAAAAGTTGTGTTCTTACTAGTGAAATTAGTTATTTTATAATTCTTTACTATGCAACCTCCGCTTTACCACAAAAAATTACATGCTTGGTTATTAAACACTGTATAAAATTGTCATCCAACCAATTACATACTACACATGAATGACTTGGTGGCATGTTATTGGATTAGAACCCAATTTGTGGCAGTGTTCAGTAAAACTTATGTTCAACGAGCTTTAATTTTTTTTGTAGTAAAAAGGACTGTATTTATTGATAGACAATTAACAAATTGAACTTTAACAGGTAAGCTCGTCAGATCATCTATTACCATTATTTTATGATAGTTTAGTTTGGATAGCTTCGTTAAAAAATGGAAACTGATTCGGTAATTACAGTTTTAAAATATTTTTGGAAGTTATATTGAAGATATAACATGTGAGAAAAAAGTTAAAACTATAAGGAACATAGAAAAATAATGTACAAGTGTTTACTACGAAAAAGTGTGTATACAATGGAATTCCACCAAGTGCCGACGATAGCAAGTATAGATTCTAGAAAAATAATACTTAGTTTTTTATTAAAAAAAAGTATCTTCACGTCCATATCCTCCAAGAGGTAGGCAGAGGTACAACCAAGGCATCCACGACTAGCCGAAGATACTAAGTCCCACAATGTGATAGGTGGCAAGCCTATCGCCAACCGGGCACAATTCCAATCCCGACCAACATTTTTTTTATTAGAAAATTGGAAAAATCCAATTTTCTTTTTGTTGGCCGACCCGGCATTCGAACCCGGGACCTCATGCAGTCAAGTACAACAACCGGACCGCTAGACCACCGAGACGATTTTTAATTTAATTTTTATTATACTTGTCAATATCAATCAAATGGAAACTACTGCTCTAGTTCAATTATGTACATCTCGTGTTAACTGTGTTTTGTGCTAGAAGAGCTCGATAAAATATAATGGCGCCAAAAATCAAAACGTACTAAGCTCAGAGATGATTATTCTCTCTTTTCTTATAAACGCTTAAGTTATATCGTACAATCTCCACTAAAATTCAATTATTCGAATTAATCATGCTAATAAAAGGCCCAAATGGAAGCGACGAAACGCGGCCAGTAATCGATTGAAGATTAATTGGTGGCAGCCCTAACAATGGAGAGTTTTGCTCACATAAGCCACGAAGAACCATTTGCGACCCATTCATTATGTACTGTCAATTTTCAAATGTAATTGGCTAAATAATATTAAAGTAGAGACAATTTAATAGATTACATTAACATGTCTTACTTATAGCTTGTAGCGTATTTACATTTTTTGGTAGTAATAAATATCTACAGATTTAAAAAAGTAATAAGAAAAAAAAGTACCTTCATGCCCATATCCCCGAAGAGGTAGGCAGAGGCATAACCAGGGCAACCACGACTAGACGAAGACACTAAGTCCCACAATGTGATAGGTGGCAAGCCTACCGCCAACCGGGCACAAATCCAATCCCCAGCAACATTTTTTTTATTACAAAATTTTAATCACCCAATTTTTCTTTTTGACCTCATGCAGTCAAGTCCAACAACTGAACCGCTAGACCACAAAGGCGAAGTAATATGAAATTATTAAATGTTGTCTAAATGGAAAATGTAATCTGTTGGATTATAAATTTTGATTGTATTAGGTGAAAGTGAATTATTTGCTTGTAGCTGTCGTATCACATGCTTCATAATTTAAATGTACTATAAATTCAGAAAATCTATTTGATTCAGTGCTCCTAATTTATTCAATTTGCTACTTAGGGTGCCGGTGTTAGCTTTTGTACTATAATTAACTACGTTGATGATACTGGAGTGATAAATTCTAACAACTCTTACAACTAAAGTGTACGAGACACAAGTTCCAGTTATTAGATTTAATCATGCTAATAACAACTCTAAATGGAAGCGCAGCCAGTAGTTGATTGAAGATTAATTGATGGCAGCCCTAACAATGGAATGTTATGCTCAAATAAGCCATAGGGTAAGTACCATTTGCGAAATGCGACGCATTCATTTCGTCTCGCCAATGATCAAAGGTACCGAAATGCCTAAACAAATATTACTACTCTGCGACTCTGAGCTTATTTAATGTATGTATGTCATGTCTAACTTGGAAGCGACCGAGAAGCCTATAGTAAGCTTTTTGAATACGACTAAAAGTGTCTTTTTTCTTTTATTTTAATTATACGCATTTTTTCCTACCTTATCTTGAATATAAGTAATATTACTAAGTATTAGTAGTTCTTCATTTGCTAGTGGTAACGAATAAAATGTAGAAAATCTATCATGGTAGAAGAATTCAGAGATGACTTTAAAAGCTATATATTTACTAGCGCTACAAAATTTACAGGACCCAGCAAATTGGAAGAAGAGAATCAGGAAAACTAACTCAAGTTTTAACCAACGGCATGACCAAGAGACAATGGACTTTTTATTTCTTCGAACTGAAAATGGCAACTACGTTTGCCGAATCATATTTTTATCAACCATAACACATACATAAATCACAACAAAAAATTCAGCTAATTATACCATATAATGCTTCGATATATAAGATAAACACAGTAAAACAATAATAAAATATTTATAACGCAACTGAAAATAAACAGAACTGGAAGTGTTGTAACATCACATTCGCATCCATCCAGGTACTTGAATAACAAAGCACAGTGAACAAGCAACCGCTTACAGGAACAGGAGAATGCCATCAAAAAACCAAACGCAAGGAGCAATCCTTTGAATAAAATATAAAGGTCCGCCAGGATAACATTTTATGCGTACGTATCATGCCGGTATTGTGTAAAAGTTTGATGATATTTCCGCACTGAGAGCCGTTTCACGCGACATTATTTATTTTAGAACATTACATTTACGAATACAAATGCGTGCACTGGAACGTTGTGACTCGGAGGACCTAATAATATTTGGGAATTGAAGTATCCTGGAATTAAGTTTCTAATTAACTAATCAAGTTTAGATTTTTGGAATTTTAGTCACCCATTAGTTATTTTGTTAGTTTTGTATCGTAATTTTTTAATTTATAGTCAAATCACTGACTGAAAAACTGGACAATTTAGTAAAAGACAGGAAGGAATTTCTGCGCCACTGTGAAAGAAATTGGTATATATTTTGAAGTAATTGGTATTGGTATATAATAAAGATTTAATTTTATTCAATTTTGTTCGGTTATAGTTCTCAAGTGAAATATATATGAAAAAATTAGTATATCATGTATTTCATCATTGCCGACGTATACTCACTAAATAATTTAGAGTAAATAGGCCACCTCTTTATTCAAGAGGCATAATTATGTCTGGGCATAATATTCTATAACGAATTAAGACTATATTTTAACAAACTGAAGAAGTGAATTAGAAATACATAAAAAGAAAAAATATATTCATGCAGAGGACGTGGCAGTATGGTTCAAAGGACTTAGCGTGTCCGTGAAATGAGCAAATTATAACAAACGAATTAAAAGTCAGATGTTACGAAAGAAGTGCAAAACTTAACATATACAAATGTATTAATTGAGTACACTTCGGTACATTGTATAAAAGTAAAGTACAGGGACTTTCTGACTAGCGTGACCAACTCCGGAGTTAACTTTAGCTTAGATCTTTCTTGGAAGAACCTATTGTTTGAGTATTAAATCTATTGACTATTATACGTTTCATACGTCACATTCTTTACAAAAAAATTCTTCTCACAAACAGCGAAAATTTCCCTTGTACAGTCTCTTATAATCCGAATTCTAGATTATGTTGATGTGTATTTCCTTGACATGACAAAAACTTCTAAATACACTTGAGAAGCTTCAAAATTTCTCAACACGCACTAGTAATCGAACCAGAGACCTTTTATAGTCAAAGCCAACACTACATCCGGCACCAATAGCCGGATGTAATGAGTATAATAAATATTTAATTAAAATAACTGTGTTCAATGGAATGGAGTCTCTTATTCCAAATATGGAACTAGTGTTAGGATTTGAGTAGCTGAGAAAAGACATTTTGATGACACTTTATTTTAATTCGACTTTTTAATTAATGATTGAAATCAGATTAAAGGAAGTAGCGAAAAGGAAAAATATAATACGAAATATATTGAAAAAATCAAATTGTGTTGTTTTATCAACGCATTTGCATGACAAATGGTTCGATGAATAATTTAAACGCAGTAAAAATTAAATCTGCAAAAAACCGATTTCAATTGCGATACCACGTTTCATTCATTTTACGGCCTTTTCAATAACCTATCTGCAGTTAGAGATAGGGCGCAGTTAGAGAAATGAAAAATATGTGAATTATTGAAAAACTTGCTTCCACTCGCAGCTTTGTCCACATACCAAATTGCATTATTTTTATAAATTGTAGCTAGCCTATAATATGTTATTCTGATGTATAAACTATATTTCTAAAAGTTTCGTATATAATTTTGGTAGGATAACAGCGGTTGTCTGGTCACTGATCTAGTTTCTCACGATGGTCCATAACCATAGCAGAGAAACGTCTATGACCCGACTATTTGTTGGTTATGTGCCGCACCGTGGTTATGTGTTTAGGCCCTAACTCTAATCTAAGATAAATTATTTAAATTAGCTGTATGTTAACAACTAAAAACATATTATTGCTGGTGACGCTGCTGTTCAGAACAAATCTTAGATATATGCTTTCTTTTTCAAATGAAATAAATACAAAAGAGATGGAACATTTTAAACATGTCATATTAGTTCGGACGTGTAAAACTGACGTTTTTAATCAACGTTTTCAAATTTATAGACTAATCTGACAGCACTAAAAGTGTTTGACTCTGTCTATTATTTTTGTTGAAAGAAGGTAGCGTTAACTTAGAATAAGTTTTGTGAGAGCTCAAAAAATCACCACCATTATCAAGTATTACCAGGTTCACTCCGCGATTAAGGTCCATTCAAGCGGCGTACCTCTTGGAAAGTATTACGTCGGGTTGACATTTGCTAGTAGACGGTCGCCTATTAGATTATCAAGCAATAACATAAAATATTACAAAATAAAGAATAAATTCATATGACCTGGAAGATTGAAATGAGTTGTGACGAGCATATGTGTCATAACCTCGTGATTATTGCGACGGTAAACTCTACATGAGCCTTCTGTACGTTAATAATCGTAATATTACTTTTGCTCTGGTATTACTATTTTTTTTCTATGTTTATCAATTATTAATGGTGGTATTGCGCACTTTTACTGCACACTCACTAAACTAATTTTAATATGACGCTATCTTCTTTCAACGAAACTAATAGAAAGAGACAAAACACTGTTAGTGTTGTCAGTATTAGTCTGTAAACGACATTCCTATAGACATTTAATCTATTTCTCAGAAAACATTGATTGAAAACGTCATAATTTGACAGGTCCATACCAATCTGACATATCTGATCGCGCAGCGATGCGCCCCGTCCCGGCCCGTCCAACTGGGCGCTATCCTTAAACATACATTCAAAATACATGGAGTAATAACGTACTGAACATACAAAAATAAAATCAAATTGAGAACCTTCTTCAGTTTGAAGTCGATTCAAAAATACGGAACATGCCTATAGTAAAACAATAAGCATAATAGTAGTTAAATATCTAATATTTAACTGTTATCAGTCAGAAGACAGAACTTTCCGGATTGTAATTGAATATTCAAGAGCGCTTAGATATTTCTGTTCAAAGATAATTGTGTTAACTTCATCACGTAAATTTCCTGCACCAAAGATGAACAAAAATGTCATTAAAATTATTTGAAGTCACGTCAGTTTTATACTTTACTAGCGGCCGGTCCCAGCTTCGCACGGGTTGATAAATTTCTATGTTATTATATAAAACTTTATCTTAATCGATCTATCTATTAACAATAATTACATTTAAGTCAGTTAAGTATTTTTAAAGATCTAAACATAGATACAAGGCCTCAATTTTAGATGACAGGCCTAAATCCGTGATGCCAAGAATATTATTTCAATTGAAGATATCAATATTTCTACTTATTTCAATCGAAGAAAAAATGGAGAATATTCTTAATTTGTTATGTAGATACCTTATTGTGTAACCGACTTCATAAAATTCATAAAACCGATTGAGAACCTCCTCCTTTTTTGGAGTCGGCTAAAAATAATGAATTGTCTAAACTGTTAAACAAAGTTTTAAAGACGCGTGCGTCTTTGAGCATATCAGTCGACGCAAAAGGAAGCTGAAAGAACTATTGAAAGCGCACTGGTTTGGCCGTACCCATTGTGTAATTATTTTTTTCTAGAATAAATTTAGTGTACAGACATTTTCTTACGATCTATTAATTTAATACTTTATTGTATTACTTTAATACTTTATTTATTTATTTATTACAAAACAGTTATAACATTAGTAAATACATATTTAAAAATATACAAAAGGCGAGCTTTTCTTTATAAGATATTTCTTCCAACAAACATAAAACAAACAGAACGCTTAAATGAAGTGTATAATAAACAGTGTAAAATACAAAATTTACTATCAAAACAAAATAAACTAAAATGTAAACTCAAAAACTATAACTAACATGTCATCAAACTAATTAATTATTTTTAAAAAGCTCTTTAACAGCCTTACTAAAAACTGCTAATGTTTGGAATTTTTGATTAATGATTAACTTGCGTTACGTGTGTTAATAAAAATACTGACATATAGCAATACTTTACTAGGTAATGAAAGAAAACTGACACACACCTCAATTTAAAAACATTTAAGTGCTTATTAAATTTATTCTGATATCCATTTAAGTAATTCTATATATTCGTATCGTTGACTAACACCCATAACACAAGCATATAGTTTACTTTCTTTGGGGTTAGATTCAATTTGTGTAACTTGTCCAGGAATATTTATTTATTCATGGTTAACACACAAATGCACGCACATGATTTTGTCGAACAAAGAATGGAAATAAGGCCACGATCGACTAACATCGCCTACATTAAATTAAATTCTATTTAAAGAGACAAATAAAGATGTCAATAACAATAACATTAGCCGTCGCTGAACAATCTTAATGGTATTATTTCTAATGCTTTGAAACAATAATTGAACAGTCCGTTTAGATACGCCCTACGGCTTACCAATTAAGAATTGTTTGAAGTCGGAGGGTCTTCTCATTTATTTATTACTTAAGGGCAAGACGCCCTTGGAACTTTGTAAATAGGTTGTATATCAGAGTATTTAAATAAAGAAGACAATGATCTAAACAATTTGTTCACTTGAAAAATTGGATCTTTTATGCTTTAATTATATTCAAATGTACAAATGAATTATTATAATCATTTTGATACTGTTTTTTATACATCCGATTGGATTAAACATTTTACAAACGATAATTTAGTTTTACTTTCGGTTGAAAACGACTCCAAGAAGGAGGTTCTCAATTCAACTGAATTTTTTTATGTTTGTTAGGCGATTACTCCTTCAATAGCCATTTCACCTCATTTATGAATTGCTATCTTTCGAAAAAAGAATTGTTTAGTCGTGGTACCCAACAAAATAATTGAAGTCGGTTTTTTTAATTTTACTGAGTTAAATTATTGTTATGGCTCTGGAAGACAAACAAGCTGATTTATTTCCTTATGGTTAGAAATACATTTCGTCTACGAATATCTATGATGTCAACAGTTGTTGCTTATCTGAGATTGCAGTGTCAATCCTCTTGTTACGTTTGCCTGCTTTCCAAACCATGAAATGAGAATGATATTAAAATTACTCTAGAATATTATTAAAATATTTCAGGGCCATGATGCTTAAGTTACTAAGTAATTAACTTAAGTAAATTGTTAGTGGTGCTTACTAACCTAAAAATAGATTTGCTTCTTGTATAAATATCCAAGTTTAGCAGCTAAGTACTATACTTTATTAACGTGAACTTAATAGTCATAGATAAAAATATGAACCCACCATCTAGGCGTGATCATATTACCTATTACAGATAAAACTAAATAAACATCCTAACAGTTTCGATGATCATATAAAGCAAGCATAAGTACAAAACGCCTGAAAACAAAGTAGGAGACAATTTCTACTTCATAAAAACATGTTGGAAGCCACTTAACCGTACAAAGTTCTTACTTTGCACTAGAAATGGACGAAATACTTGTTTCTTTGTAGGTTTTCCTGGATGAAATCTATCAAGGATATTAGCAGGCCTACATAAACTAGATCTCTGTATAATATTACATACATATATACATATCTTCACGCCAAGTCCCTTACGTAGTAGGCGGAGAGTATCGAGTGCCAAACCTCACGATATAAACATATACCTAAATAACGTATTTTTATTTAAGCACTTGCCCTGTGCTTGGGATAAATTTTCTATAAATTTTAAAGAAAGAAAAAATTTCGCCCCAGACAGGATTTGAACCTGTAACCTTTCGTCTCAAGCCGACGAATGCTCTAACCAATTGAGCTACTGAGGATTCAAGTCCCGTGGCGAAATTTTTAATTCCTTTCTAACCCGTTAACGCGGGTAGTTATGTCCTATAGATACACAATTCTGAGTACCCACCAAATGAGTTCATCATTACAGATGAAATTCACATTTTATAATGGCCATAACTTTCGTTTCTCGCAACGTATTTTTATTTTAGCACTTGCCCTGAGAGTTTTGGAATATAACCGCAGTTTCGCAACCCCCGCGGGCGCGGGTGAAAACCAATCCGTGAGTTTTTAGGCTAAGACAAATAAATTCAAACTAATACTAAAAACAAGCAATGAATTCCGGAACGAGTATCGATTTCACCACAATATAAATATGAAACAATATAGAAACTATCTACAAACGTTCGAAAATTAAATTAAATTAAATTGCCATAAACGTATTCGTCCTTTGCTGGCATTAACCGACGCCATGCGAGTACTTACCTACTTATACTATTTGCAAACCTCGTAGTCATTGATAATCGAATAATAAAAAACATGCCAACCCTATTGCTTCATTGGATTGTAGGTAAAGTATTTTGACAACTAGGCTTCATTTCCATACTGTTTATACTTGTACTGTGACATCACTAGAGCAGATCGCAAGGTTGATTATCCGCCGCGCTCCCTTTACATTCAACCTTTACATTACGTATCGTAAAGGCAAAACAAAATCCTGAAACTCATATTTTGAAGCTTACAAAAAAATCGCCTCTGTGATCTAGCGGTTCAGTTGTTGGTCTTGACTACATGAGGTCCCGGGTTCGAATCCCGGGTCGGGCAATAAAAAGAAAATTGGGTTTTTCCAATTTTCTAATGAAAAATAAATGTTGCTCGGGATAGGATATGTGCCCGGTTGGCGATAGGCTTGCCACCTATCACATTGTGGGACTAAGTATCTTCGGCTAGTTGTGGGTACCCTGGTTGTGCCTTTGCTTACCTCTTCAGGGATATCGGCGTGAAGACACTTAACTTTACAAAAAAATCAGCATCATTATTAAGAAGAAACAATGCTATAACATTCTCTGATTTTTCGGGACGCTGTTACTGACACCCTGTATATTTCATTCAACTAAACTTTCCAAATATTACAACTAAGTAAATAATCCCGCACCGGTTCCTCTAATGAAATTCATGAAACAACTTGTCATCGTAGTTTCAAAACTAATAAACTCGAAATGTTTTTCTTACTCGAAGATCATAACAAGCAAAGCGAGTCCACACTCGAGGGAGATCGCGAGTCCACTTCGGCCAAACGCAATTAAAACTTGGCCAGAAGCGTACAAGTGCTTACAAAACTTGTTGTATTTTGGGATGGATGACGTGTAACATGAGCGACGGATAGGGTGACCAAATTTAAAGAAATGTTTTATTTTATGAAAAAAGAGGAAATTGTCAAGAATTAATAAGTGTTGACTACTTACATCTGTAACACTATTAGGGCTAGCATGCACACGTATACGAAAATTGTCAATGACCGGGCAATTACCAATCGGATTAATTCCTTGGCGCTGCGTAGAAATGTTGGGTTTGTCAATGTTTTCTACCGCATCTATCATGGGTAATGTTCTGAGGAGTTGTTTGGTTTAATTCTAGCCGCTGATTTCCACCTTCGAACATCGCGACAGAGTTTGAAGTATCATGCCCATCATCTTGATGCGTGGCGATCTACAACTGTGCGATTCCGAAGGCATTTTTTACCTCGCACAACACCTTTGTGGATTCAGTTACCGAGGGCGGTATTATCAAACAATAATGATTTAAGGACCTTCAAGAAAAGAGCGTAATCATTCCTTAAAGGTTGGCAATGCATCTATGATACTCGTGGTGTTGCGGATGTCCGTGGGCGTGGGATCACTTTCCATCAGGTGACCCTCTCGCTCGTTTGCCTCCTCTTTTATATAAAAAAAGTAGAGGCGTGTGTTTGTTCGCTGTCATAAAAAATGTACCTACAAATATAAGTTTGGAAAATGGTGTTAGTAGCGATATTATTTGTATCTCTAACAGTAAGTCTTGTGATAAGATTACATGACATCGATAAGAAGAAAATATTTTTTTAGACATTCAATTTCAAACGCACTATCATTTTACTTCCAGATCTGAGAAAAATGAAGACTAGAAAAAAAGGAAGTATCAACTTTTTTTATCCTTCTACCGAAAAAAGGGGTGTTAACAAGCATCACGTTTCTGTGTGTGTGTGTGTTTTTGTTTTTGTTTTTGTGTGCGTGTATGTGTGTACGTCTGTCTGTGGCATCAGTTTTTACTGAATAAATCGATTTTGATGCAGCTGTTTCGTTTCAAAGCTGACGTGATGACTGTTTGGCTGATGGTATTGGACACATTGCATGTTGATTTTGTCGGGGGTTATGGAACATTTCTAAGTTTTTAAATGTTAAGATACTGGTGAAATAACCTACTAATATAATATTTATCAATCTATTAAGAAAAAAAGCCTAGATGCTAGAATCTGTTTCTATTATTGTAACGTCAATAATCATCATTACTTCATTGTAGATAATACCGCTGAGCGCCAGCTAAACTTATTTTAAGTGTATGCTATACTATGCTCTGTGGTCTAGCGGTTCAGTTGTTGGACTTGACTGCATTAGGTCCCGGGTCGGGCAACAAAAAGAAAATTGAGTTTTTCCAATTTTCTAATAAAAAAAAATGTTGCTTGGAATAGGATACGTTCCCGGTTGGTGATAGGCTTGTCACCTATCACATTGTGGGACTTAGTATCTTCGGCTAGTCGTGGGTGCACTGGTTGTGCCTCTGCCTACCTCTTCGGGGACATGGGCGTGAAGACACTATGCTATATTTTTCCATTGAAACAAAAGGAAAAGAGATAGAACATTTTAGATCTATAAAATTAGTCTGGACATGTCTGTCGAGAGAGTCGAGAAATACTTTAGTAAAAATCGCATTTAAATTGATTCAGCTGATTCCGAGAATGATTCGCACAAATGCACAGAAACCACTAGTCTAGTTTTACACTAACGACTCCATTCCCCTGATTCCGTATCTTTTAGTGATGTTCACTGGGTAAAGTGTACATCAAATAGCTGTCAAATGACGTGTTTTATATTTCCTATCTCAAGTGACCGAAAGAAATACAATAGAGATAGCAAATGTAAAACACGTCATTTGACAGCTATTTGATGTACACTCCAGCCAGTGATTATCACTAAAAAGATACAGAATAGCCCCGCAGGAGCGGTTTCTCCCAAATACCCTTAATGTATTGAATGAATGTAAAATTTTCATTAATATTGTTTACTTGGTAGAAGGCTTCAGGGTTTTCAGAGAGATCGATAGTTTAAGCTAATAATGTTTACGATAAACAAATACCAATTATCGCCATAAGCTTAATTCCGTTTGTACCAGGGCACTATAAGCATGGTGGAGCACAAACGTGGAGTCTAATTGAAAGCAAACAACCGCTAGTGGGAACAAAGGCTTGGGAGGATGGCGCGTGAATTGCTAAACGTGCTCCAAACGTACGAGACCTGGCGCCTACAGCTCCATTGTCATTCTCGATTTGGTTCTATTTCAGGGATTTTCATTTTATCTATATATCAATACGTGATGCCAGAACTTTGGACCCCTTTTTACGAAAATTGCGCGGACGCAGGAGCATAAAATGTGCCACACTTATAGTTTATGTGTAGGAGAAGTACAGAACGCTAATATTTTTCAATAATAATGCTAATAATGTACATTAAATCAATAAATAAACATTACCCACACTACCATGCATTTGACACACACAAACAAATATATTGATGATAACGATAAAAGATCACAGATGGCGCACAAACTATAATCATACAGTTTGGAGACAAAGTAGTTGATCTTGAGAAATGAAGAAGGCGTTGCTATCAATAAGATATTAAATTTAATCTGACATAGACACTGACGTATTTTTTAGAGGGACAAATCAAGCAAAATTTATTTAATCGTGATTCGGTTACAATATTTATTTAACGAATTTTGTGAATTATTATTACAAATAAAAACAAATTATTATTTATCCTTTCTAAAAATTATAATTTTAGATATTCGTCACGAGTCGCCATATTTGGGACTAAATAATTAAGCGTATTTTTATTTATCAATTTTATATAAACTATATTTTTTATAGTTTTTAAAATATTTAAACCAGATATAAAATACTCGACTGATCGATCGATTATTAAAACCAGGCAGAGGGCTGATTGCGCATTTTTAGTAATGATCACTAGGTAAAATGTAGCTACATTAAATTACGCGTTTTATATTTGCTATCTCCAATGACCACTAGAAATAAAATAGAGATGACAAATAAACATGTCATTTGACAGATATTTGATGTACACTTTACTCAGTGATCATCACACAAAAGATACGCAATTTGAGTTTTGGCGCCATCCAGAGAAAATATGGTCAAAGTTTTTTCATAATTATTGAATTTCGTGTTGATATTGAGTGAAATTAGTCAATTTTGGTGGCATTTTGTACAAATTTATTCAGTGAAAGAGCACAAATGAAATAATTATGAAGAAATTAGCGTATAGTGTATTTCCTCGTTGCCGCCAAATTTCATTACATGAGCTTGAGTAAACAGGCCACCGCTTTACCCAAGAGCCTGACATGACTTCCTGACGACTTATGACTGATGACTATAAAAATTAATTGAAATTGATATAAAATTTGATGCAAATTTCTACTTGACTAATGGCTTAATACTAACGTGAAGGCCAAAACTTAAAAAAAGAAAGAAAGAAAGTGATGTTCACTGATTGGACACCAAATAACTGTCAAATGTCATATTTTGAACTAGTTGACTCGGTGAACTAATGCTTAAAACATACCTAAGAAAATTCATAAGTATATTTATGATATTAAATAAATAATTCCACCAAACGCCTAATTTATTTTATGATATTGGAAGGCAAACAAACAGAAGGATTTAAAATGTAAGAAATTCACGCCGCCCAGAGTTACTAAAGGTAATGGCGCGTTGCTAACCTGAGGCCGGGACGTTAGCCCTCGAGCAAAGGTATTGTATTGGCTACCTTACCCTCATGACCGGAACACGTCAACTGCATGCATTGACGTTATGTTGGCAGGAATAGGTAGGGCGGTGGTACCAATCCGGGCGAGTCGCTGCGAAACTCTGCCACCTAGTAAGATGTCACGGTGTTAGTGACGTTAAGTCTTTTACGAGCTGCCTGGCAGTAAGAAAGATGGTCTATTCTGTAAAGGAGCCCGGATCAACATGGGGAAAAAACTTAAAAATTGAAACTAAATTATGATTGCATACTTCAAATTCTATTCGTTGACACACTGTTCTTTAAAATTATTCTTTTATTTTTCTTCCAATTACCTCAAACGTAGGAAAATTGTTAAAAATAAAGCATGAAACAAAGTTTGTGAATGTCGCAGGATATTCCCAAATGCGAATATTTCTGTTCCAACAAAATTGCAGGAGCATATCAAATATTACACAATATAGCGAGCCAAGGGGCGCATTAGAAATCGTATCACAAAACAATGTCGTAATATTTTCCTCGAGCTTTATTGCCTGCACTTAGTAATTGCCGTTTTACTGCGGGAATGTTCCTCGTTAGTCCCTTCGGTGCATTTTCTTGATGGAATCGATTTTTAAATGGACTCGCGTATGTGATCAGTAAGTCAGTTCGGACTGTCTGTTATTGTCTAAGATACAAACCTAAAACGACCTTGGCCGAGCAGATAATTAACAGAATGAATCATGTTTTATAATAAATTTAGCCTTTACTGAGATGATAAGAGAATTAAACATATTTTGTAATAAATTTAGTATAACCTAATAATATATTATTAAAATGGGTTGGCTAATTAAATATTGACAGAATATTTTTAATTACCTATTTAAAAAAATATTTTTTGACAAATGTTGCAACATTAAGATCATATGAAAATTTTATCCTGCTGTATTTTTTTCTATTATTTAATAAAGTGAAAGTAATTGGCTTCGTCTTAGCTGTTTATACGTGGCAACCAAGTAATTCATCCTGGTTAAAATAGGCAACCAATTCCTGCACGTTTTATTCGTCTTATACTATAAGTTCTTATAACCTTTTCTTATCTTATTGTTGCCACATTTAATAAAAAAATATTGAAAAAGGAATTTTATGTCCAGGGTTTTTTATTCAGCCCATTTTTTTTTTATTTTTTACATGTCTACTAAATTTATTATAAAATATATTTCATTCTGTTGTCAGCTCAGTGAAGGTCGATTTAGGTTCGGATCTTCTACTATTAGACATTTCTTGCGAAACACAACTGATTGGGTTGCACAGAGGGTACAATCAAATTCGATGCTTACCTCTTTCAATGTTGTATTAGGAGTTCTAAAGGGATGTAAACTTTAGTTGTAAATATTGGTTTGCATCCGTTTGGACTAATTTTATCCAATTTTAATAATAATCGGAAGATATAAACAAAGTTTCCGGCAGGATTGCCTTTGTTGGCAAGCGTGTCTACAACCATCTAGATTCTAAAACGTCTTTAAGATAGCGTTTCGTCTACAGCAGCCATAGTTGTTAAAGGTACATCGCTGTCTTGCAGTGGTACCTATCTAACCTGACAATGGTAATCATTATGCAGAGGTAGCAGGAAAAAGTGAAAAAGTGGCACCAATCCAGCCGAGCTGCTGCATAGCACTGTACTACCTGGTTATGACAACCTTAATAATAAACAAGTGACACAAATCGATTAGCTTTAAGATAATTCTCATAAAATATTCTTCGTCTTTGATGAATTCCTGATCATCTGATCCCTTACGTTAGAGTACCGTGAGTAATCCTGTAAGCTTAGGGGACTAGATCTGAGCCAAGAGAGAGAAAGGATAAGGTTAGTAGGCGTCTTTTGTTCGCACAAACATCATACTGCTCGTCAATTATCTTGAAATGTGCACAATCTGTTAATTTCCTTAATTAAATGGTTAAAAGAAATAACTTAAAGCTGAGACACCAGCTTTTCACAGTTTTTAACGACCTAGTAAGTGTAGTTTTTATAGGTTTACACATTTAACGGCCAATATTAATAACCTATCTAAGATAAGAAATCGTGCTATTTTAGATCAGTTGCCTGTTAAATATTTTTCAATAATTAAGCAAAATATTTAGCAACAGATCTCTAGAAGGCTTTTCTTTATTTGTAGATAGGTATTTAACATTTTAATTATTTGCAGACTTACCGAAATATGAAAACATATTCCTCCTATTACATTCTTTGGAAAATTAAATCTCTTATGCACTAAGAAATATACGTATCTTTGGCGTTGTACTAGAACGGGATGGAAAAATGATGTAAATTTAACTCTTATATAATTCCATACTAAGCAAGACACTAGTAACTTAAAACAGCTGTGAAGCTTTCTTTAAAGGCGTTTACAAATTTTCTTTTTCTTTTACATGAATTGGAAGTGAAACTATCAAACGGGTTTTTATTAAAATAAAAAATAGGAGGTTCTCAGTCAGTGGTAATATTTTCTATGTATCTTTCAGGATTATACTACTTTTGTTTGAAAATATACCTCATTTAAATGAGAGACATATCTCCGGGTAACTATGGCTAGTTATATAAGTGACTAGCTGCCTGTTCCGTCTTCGTTCGGATGGTAATTTTTTTGATCATAAATTGAGATGTAGCATCATTCTATATTTCAAGTTGAATCAAACTGCACACGATATGCAATTTGCTTAAAATCGGTTAAGTAGTTTAGGTGTCCATCGCGGACAAACAACGTGACACGTAATTTATTTATATTATGATAGTTGCATCCCTGTTCAATGACCGGGATGCTGGGCCAATTGTGGAAGTCTACCCACTATACTACCCTCCAGATCGAAACATGACAATAACATTATTGAGGCAGGAATAGATAAGGTAGAGGATCCTTACATGGATACGTTACTACACAGTTTTCTAACCCCAGTGGAAAAGTTAACTACCTACAACTTAAATAATCTCTTAATCATTAAGTCGGGGTATATTTATAAAATCACGGAAAAAATAGATAACTTTCCACTCCTAGGTGGAGAGATCTAAGCCTTTACCAGTTGGTATATATTACGTTTGGTAAGTTACGAGTCGAAATCTATGAGACTTTGGTTTAAAATATGTTTCTCTTGTTTACCAATAGAGGCGCTGTTCAAAATTTTCATACAAATAATTTACAGAAACGGTAGCGAGTATAGTAAACTTGACAAGGCGTAAACTCATGATGAGGGCTCTGAGTATTTTTATAGTGATTTATGAATTTGTTTTCTAAAAGCATAATTCGGTGAAGTCAAACTGGCACTAACCATAGATGGTACTTCAATTTTTTATCTTATGTAAGAGCGAATATTCACTTGGCTTTCTTGACGATAAGGGATACCACAATGGTAGTTAAATTAAGCTGATTAACTGATTACTAATTAATTTTTTAAGCTTGGTATTATTAAGTATATTGGTTTAATTTGATTTTATTATTATTTATGATATTGGAAGACAAACAAGCAGATGGATTTCCTGGTGGTAAGAAATTCACGTCGCCTAGAGACACCAAAGGTACCAAAGCAGTTCGGACTCTATTTGTGACCTGGTCGCGGAGGTGGGAGGTGGGAACTTTAGGTAGGGTGGTCACATTTAAAGAACGTGACAATTTATATTGTTTCCCGAGCTCTTCCTATATTCGTGTTCTGGTCGCGGAGGTGGGTGGTGGGAACGTCAGTTAGGCTTGTCACATTCTGTGTCGTTTGGAGGATTATTTGCCACAACAGTTACACTGCTTACGCGAAATTAGCAAAATAAATTTTCCGCAAAGTAACGCCTGATTCAATAAAATACACCAAAGGTAGTTATGTTGTGTTGACAAACTGAGGCCGGGATGTTAGGCCTCGAGCAAAAGTAAGCTTACCCTCCGAACCGGAAGACGTCAACGGCAAGCACTGACATTACAGCGGCAGGAATAGGTAAAGCGGTGGTACCAATCCGGGCGAGTCGCTGCGAAACTCTATCACCTTATAGGATGTCACGGACTTAGTGACGGAAAGCCTACGCTCGCCTTTCGCGGCAGGAAGACATATAGTCTATTTTGCAAAGGAACCCGGACCAACTCGGGACAAAAAAATATATTATTAACCATGTTTATTTCTTCCCGTCATCACATTTATAAGTTGTTATTATAAACCTTTATATTCTTAACTAACAGAACCTCCCAGCATCGCAAGGATAGACAGATTTCTATGCTACCACACATATATATTAGTCAATCACTCTGTCTATTAAAAGGGCACTGCATCAAAATCCGTTGCGTAGTTTTAAAGATGATGCCGAAGAAAACATACAAAGGGACAGACAGCGAAGATTGACTTTGTTTTATACTGTGTAGAGATATTTCGCCACAACTTTGTTACGAGTATTTCCACGACATTGAAGAAGTGCACACTTTATACTTCCAGTTCTACAGCTCCATATCATCCAATCCTATTAGAGAAAGACGCTGTAACGTCCAGCGTGTAACATTAGAATTGCAGATTTAATGTCATTTAGTGAATATGCCACACAGGCACAGGATGCGCCCGTAGACGTCTTTATATTGCTAAACCTTTTTGACTAAAAATCAAAGTTAACTTAACAGCAACCAACTTCCAAACAGTAGGTTCTCGATTCGATAATGATTTTCTTTTTGTTTTAACATTTTCAAAAAACGCTTACACCTTTTCTTTATGTACGTATATAGACATAGGTAACTATCTATCATTCAAGATCAACCAAGTGGTTTTGAAGTAAAAGTAACAGAAATAGACTAGTTATTAAATATTAATAGGCTCTAGAGTCTTTTACCTATCTATTACTCAATAATGGATTCCATATATTTTATGGATTTATTTACAAGTTTCGATCATTAACTAGAGGCGCAGACATTATCGGTAATTCTTCTGAGCATCAACTATGCTAATTTTAAGTGTGTGCTATCTTTTTCCCAAAAAATAAAGAGAAAAGAAATGGCACATGCTAGTCATGTAAAATTACCCTGAACATGTTTACTTACGACGTTTTCAATTAAGTTTACCGAGGAATAGATTAAAATTATGCAGAAATGTCATGTTCTAACTAATCTGACACTGAACTTGTTTTATTTCTTTCTGATACTACCGTTGAAGGAAGATAGCGGTATTTCAAAATAAGTTTAGTGCTCAAACAAAAAAAAATACCGTAACTCCTTACATTTGGATGGCTTATACGAGTTATTAAACTGAATCTATTTAAAACTCATTTTTGTGTTTTTATTTCAAATTAGGCCAAAACTCTAATATATCAAATATGATAGATTTATTGCCTTCGAATTTATCTTCATTTTTCATCATCGTGAAGCGTGACCATCTACAACTGTCCAAAGACATTTCTGACCCCGCACAACACCTTTGTGGAATCGGTTAACGACTGCACTCGTATTTAGAAAAGAATATTTATTTATTTTATTTCTATGATATTGGTAGGCAAACAAGGAGACGGATTTCCTGATGGTAAGAAATTCACGCTGCCTAGAGACACCAAAGGTTGTAATGGTGAGTTGCCAACCTTAGGCCAGGATGTTAGGCCTCGAGCAAAAGTAAATGTACTGGTTACCTTATCCTCCGAACCGGAACATGTCAACAGCAAGTGCTGAAGTAATGGCGGCAAGAATAGATCCGGGCGGGTCGCTGCAAAACTGTACCACCTAACAATTAATTTTTAATTTATTTTTTACTATTTAAAGCTGTGTTTCGTAATCGAATATAAAGTAGCTTGTGTAAGTAAATTTTCCAGTAAACTTACCTTTGAAAGCGGGACAGGGACAGTCGTTTTCCGGTTTTTTTTTGTTTTGTTTTAAAAAACAGTAATTTAACAGAGTGAGATATCACCAAATGATAAGCCAGGTGGGTCAAAGTGCTAGTGAAAATGTCACACACACAAGAGAACCTACGATCAGAGCCCTTGGTACCATACCATACCATACCATAAACCATGGTAGATTTATGGTGCCATATTCCCTAGAATGGGTGTCACCAGGATTATTTTCAGATGGCATCTCCATCTATACATCCTATTAACTAATATAAAACATCGAAATAAACATGTATAGCAACATACATATTTACATACGAACACAAACATACATACATACATAGTCTCGAAATGCACTACTCTCCCACAAGTTCAGTCAGGTAATTTTTCTATCTACTTTCTTTCCCGACAGGGGGGTGCAGTTGAACCCCCTTGCACCCTGCTGCCGGCGCCTATGTTCCCTAGTGTCTCAGGAAATTATTTATATAAAAAGGACTCAACTTCAGACAATAAGAGCTATAAATTTTCGATACGTAAATTACGTATCGTAATTGATAGCTACTCGTAGTAAAGGCTCTATATCTAATGGATTACCTTCATTTAAACCTATTATTTAAAACCCGGAACCATCGTCTTTCAAAATTTCAATGCAATTTCGATAATCCCTATTGAGGACCACTACCAGTGCTATACTTGGAGTAATAGACCTGACGCCGACTTGCGGCTCCGTGATAAACTTTAGCTTTAAATTTAATTAGTAACCGCTACTCGAACATCGTTTCAATGTTCAGAAATTTCACAGAAATAGTTACAATTAGCAGTGTTCTATAATTTCTACGTGTTTCAAGAGTTTAATTAAAATTTAGTGGCTGAGTCGGGCGAGCAAAAATAGTTTAAAACATAAATTAATGTTTAATTGTTTCAAAAAGTTTTATTGAGTACCAATTGTCTGAAATATGCAAGTTGATACATTTTTAACATAGAATCTCTCAATTTAAAAAAAAAAAACATTTGTCGTTTATAGACACCAAAGATGTTAAAGGTACGTTACCAATTTGAGAGTGGTATATTACATCAGCAACAAACAGGAACGATAAACTGGAAAGAATAATATATAAGAAATAATAATAATATGTTATACATGTTTATATTATTCGGGGAGTCGCTGGATACAAGCGGCTGGTGACCGTTTGAAGGAAGCCTATGTTCAGCGGTGGACGTCCTCCAGCTAATGATGATGGTGATATGTATTATTCTATGGTAATATGGACGATCGTTCCAATTCGACGAAATTCTTACGATAATCTATCCCACTTCTAATTTACTATAATAGCCATCTTCTCTTTCTCGATCCTTATCAAGCTGTAATATAGATTATAATGTCAACCTAGACCTCGAAGTTGGTACTGTAGTCCTATGTTTTTCATGGCATAACATAGCGAAAAAGTAGACAGCTCTCTTGATTGTAAAAGACAACAGTAGATACTAGGTACGTCGCTCATAGGAGAGTCAACCCGCTACCTTACCTTCCGGACTGGAATATGACACTGTCACGTGTCCTTAGGGCGGCAATAATAGGTAAGACGATGGATACCTATCCGGGCAAGTTGTTACACAGGACCCTACCATCAACAGTCTTATTGGTAATTAGTAATGACCCATTCAACAGGTCTGCACAGAGGACACTTTTCAACAATCGGAGAAACTGCAGGACACTAATCAACAATACAAGAAAATTAATAAAACGGTAGACGTATTATCCAGTTTTTTTTAAATCTGGCATTACTTTGTGGAAATCAATAACAGATATATAATAAGACAAGTGAAAAGATGGTTAATTTCCCGATATGGGACTCTATTCGTGATCTGGTCACGGTGGAGGTTGGTGGGAACTTTAGGTAGGGTTGTCACATGCAAAGGACGTGACAATTTGTACTGTTTCCCAAGTTCTCACTTTATTCGTGTTCTGGTCGCAGAGGTGGGCGGTGGGAACATTAGTTAGGCTTGTCACATTCTGTGTCACTTGTAAGACTTCTCGCCGCAATAGTTACACGGCTTACGTAGAATTAGCAATATAAATGCTTGGTCTCCATCAATCCAGTAATTATTAGTAGACCATCTCACTAGCAGTTAATGCGGTCGTCAATTCTACGCTTAACTAAGTAAAATTATTATTTTTTTGCAAAAACCCAACATAATCCATCAAATCCTAATGCATTTTCATAACTGCAGTAGTGAGTGCAGATTGCATAATAAATTCGAGCTTTGATATGTAGCCCCGTCACTAAAAGCTATTGGGCTCAATGGGACAGCTTAGTATTGGAGAAGGAAGTCTTATACAGGAAATGGGAGTCTAACAACGGAAAGGAAGTAACTTTNNNAATCACCCGAAGATTCGGGAAGCGTCTATTGTGTTAGATTGTATGAGAAGTTTCTCGAACCATGGGCATAGCAGTATATAAGGAGGCATCGAGCCGCGACCCGCCAGTAAAATTTCGGAAGCGAAATCGAAGCGATCTCTACTAAGCGACAAGGAAGAATTATTTCGGCGAATACAGCGAGGACATTGGACCAGTGATTTTACTTAGCGATTCGGATTCTGTTAAGAGGATTTTTGTGGAAGCTTTCAATAAACGTCTTCTACGTTACAAACGGCATTTTATTACCCATAGCTCGTAACAATATTAACAAACCTCACTAAATGCATTTCACCAGATACCAAAATCCAGAGCTTCATTTTCTGTGAATAATTTCAATGTATAGTGAATTTTGTGTATATTATTAAGCTGCAAAATACCTGTATCTGCATTTTGAAGATATTTTAGAGATAATAATCCCACAAAATAACATTTACTTTTAAAATATTGACTAGGCGAGACCCTATTGCTCATACTGTAAAATGTTATCAGATGTAATGTAGATTCAAGCTTCTCACTCTAAATGATCATTTACAATTTTTTTATCTTAGCCTAAACTCTAAATATATGACTTGGTCGTTTAGTCACTACGAGAAAATTGATTTAAAATTAACAGAAATAGTAATCGACGCATAAATGCTACACCTTAAGCTCGTGGTGGCGGGTGCAAAACAATAATACATACTGACTAAGGTGTAAAGTTGTGAGTCCAATACTGTCTTTTACCATAAGGGTATACGCGCCGGACTGCGTATAGGGGTGCAGGCCAGTGCCTAGGGCCCCTATACGTTCTAGCCCAGCGAAGTTGTAAAAACCTCGCGGTTAGCAACAATATAGCCATTAAAAAAAAGAGGGCCCGAAGGATCGACCATTTCACTCACTTTTAACCTTAAAATATATTTAATTATTTATTTAAAATCCATGCACTATAGTGTACAAAGGCGGACTTAATGCTGCATGGCATTCTCTACCAGTCAACCCAACTTTATTAGAAAGAATAATTAAATGGGGTGCAAAGAAAAAAATATATTGATTGGGTTCATTATATTTTTCTCGTTGCCCTAATTCGAGAGCCTTTAATTTCGCAGATTAAGAACGACTAAGTAATTTGTCAATTATTATGAGCATAGAAAGTGACAGTCTTCAGCAATTTTCTGAAGTTCAGCAAGTTTGAGGATTTAAATTAAGATTTCACTCAACAGAAATACCGAAAAAAACTATTATCGTAATCATGAAAAAACAGCATACTTATATTATTAATAACATACTGTAAAAAAATGTAGTTGATTACCCAATCATAGTGAAAAAAATTATAAAGTTTGATTTCTTTATTTCCACAAGGGCCCCAAGTTTTTGTGTGCCCCAGGGCCCCAGTAAAATCTAAGACGGCCCTGGTTGTGACTTAGGATCTTGTAGGGTTAGAAGCTTGGCTCTGTATCACATCTTTGACATTTTTCATAAAAGTATTTGAGATGGGATTTCATTTCTTTTTTTATTAATGAGGGAACAAGCACATGACTCTCTTGATGGTAAGAGATAACCGTTTCCTATAGACACCATAGATGTTGTAGGTGCATCGCTGTTCTTTGGACGGGATGTTAGGCCAATTGTGAAAGTCCTTCGGCTACCCTACCCTCGGCACCGAAGCATGACAGAGTCATTATGGCATCAGGAATTGATAGAAGGTAGGATTTGTTATTCTGTCTATTTAAAATTTATTTTTTTCTAAATTGTAACCTAGGCCGTTAATATAGGCTTACTTGCAAAGATAAAATACGAGTAGTAAGACATATAAGACACATTAAACGATTGTTATATAATTCATAGAAAAAATATATACATTTTGTACCAGGAGGGCTACTATCAACATACCGGTCTAACATTTGCTAAATTGCTACCGAGACACCAGGATAAAAAATTCTTACTATAATAGAGTCTGAATATGTGAAGAAATATGTTTTTGTGATACAAATGTGTGGTGGGTGCTTAATAACATAACTACTATGTGGTGATGTCTTTATATTAAATGTTTCCTTGCTACTCCTAATATAAACTATTCACTAGAGTCTTGTCGTATATCTTAATAAAATAGTTAAATATGTTTCAACAGATATTTTAAACATTTTTCTGGTTGTAAATACTTAACGGAATATACATATAAACTATATCAATTCATAATTAACTAAGGTGTAAATTTCTAACGCCAATAATACGATGTCAAAGTATCCATGTTCTGTGGTAATATATCGCAAAATCATGGATCACCCTTTCAGGCCAATTGCGTCCTCAAACGGTATATTGCGACGGCCGATATCGCATCGATCACGGTGCCAATGTCCCGAGCGTGACAGATGAGACAATACACCGCGGTAATGCGACACTTTAACATGTGCCCACCTATTTGCTATAGTGCTTTGTGAGACAATAAATATTAATACTAAATGTTCTCATATTTGCAATTCTTATGACTATCATAAAACATAACGTAACATGTTACGAAAACAGTTTAGTTCATACCATATTCTGTAATGTTCATAAATACTTGTATTATCAATACTGACGTAAATTATACTAATGCGCTAAACTGACGTTGGTTATTTATTAATTGTACCTATTTGATTATCGTCATATTGGCACTAATAGCTGTAGCGATGGTGCAGGGAGTGTCCTCGGAACTCATATTAGAGGGGATTTTTTGCATGACTAATGTATTGCCAACCAGGGCCGTCTTAGATTATGTTGGGGCCCTTGGGCATACAAAAGCTTGGGGCCCTGGGGCACATAAAAACTTTGGGCCCTTTTGGAATATAAAGAAGTCAAATATCAATTTTGTTCACTATGATTTTTTGAAAAAAAAAATTACGTAATTTTATTACGCTATATCATTAATAATATTGGTGCGCTGTTGCTTTTTATATGATTACGATAATAGTTTCTTTCGAGATTTCTGTTGAGCAAAATTTTCTATTAAATCCTCAAACTTAATTTTCTGAAGAATGTCACTTTCTATGCTCACACTTATTGACAAATTACTAAGTCGTTCGTAAGCTGCGAAATAGAAAGCTCCGGAATTAGGGCTACGGGAAAAACGTAATGCACCCAACCAAAATATTTTAAGGTTAAAAGTGAGTGAAATAGTCGATCCTTGGGGCCTCTGAGTATAGGAGCCCTGGGCACTGGCCCCGTGTGCCCTTTTGGTAAAGACGGTATTGTTGCTAACTTCACCGGGCATTGTGGGCTGAACTGAGCACTTATTTATATAGATTGGACTTTTCCCTACAACGTCAGCAACAAGGGCTGTCTCCCGGGAGACCGAATCTCGACTTAGTGCTATGTTCAGGTTACTGGATGGATTTGATGGAGCTACTTCAAATTGACACAAAGAAGAGCTGTTATTTGGTACGGTTTATCGAATTGTACTATTCATCGTATTTAACGTATTAGTATGTTTAAACATCAATGATGGTCATCACAATATCATTTTCTTGTGGTGGTATATTGCAATATTAACATACACACATAGAAGGCCAATATTACAACGATCATGGTGTCAATGTTCCAAGCGTGACAGGTGAGATACCACGGTAATGTGTGTGTATATATTATCTACCGATACCGTACAGATACGGATATCGTATAACCGTAATCATACCTTGCCAATTTTGCAAATCAACGAAACTTATTTTAAGTCATCACTTTTTTTTTTCGCTCCCTTTCAAGGGAATCCGAACCGAACCGTCGTCTTTTTAGCCTTTTTTTGTTAAAATATCATAAATAACCATGGAGTTTGCGTAAGAAATCGCCAAATTGTCATCTTCGATGATCGAAGACATAGTTGGACGATATTTGGCTTGAACTGATGAAGCTAATTGAAACACGCGATTATCAGAACAATAAGAGAGAGAGCAGAGAAACGGGCTACTTCTATCTGCAACACTGATACGGGATGGAGGTACGGTAAGGACAAAATAACATACTATCTGAACCCAGCTTTAGAAACTTTAAAAAATCCAAACAAAAATATAAATTTTTGCATAACTGTCAGTTAATCGATTTAATTAATCGTAATCGTGAATCGTAATTAATAATGCTTGTTGAATCAGCTAAATTATATTATAATAATTACAAAAAGTGCAAGATATTTATATGTTTAATTATGTTTATGATGTCTATCTGTGCGTGTCACACATCCGACCGAATGGAAAAAAAATACCGGCAGGTAGCCTAAAATACGACCAAAGATATAGGCTATAACTCTTCAAATTCATTTTTATTTACGTTTTTATATTTCTTACAGAGTTCCTATGCAATAACTATCATAATTTATTTTTAGTCATTATAATTAGGAATTTCGGAAGTACCGAGAACTTTGAAGATGTTTGTTAAATACTCAAAGAAAGAAAAGCTTTCAAATAAAATAATAGCAAAAAGGGCTGAACGAATCAATGGACTTAAATCAATGTAAATTGAGAAATATACCATTATATCTAGAATAGTAAATAGACATTATTATTACTAGTTACTACTATGATATTATCGCCTCTGTGGTTTACCGGTCCGGTTGTTGAACTTGTCTCATGAGGTCCCGGGTTTGATCCCCAGGTCGGGCAACAAAACTATAAAAGTTTTTATCACTTTTCTATGAATTGAAACAATGTTTCCCGCAATCGGATTATGACCAGTAGGGTTACTCTTGAATCTCGATATCATGCGAATTGGAAATTGGAATCGAATATGTCACTTTAGGTACTTTTGAACACAGAATTAGGGGATTATTAACATTTAGTTACAAATAAATTCAACGAATAGGATAAAATAATTTACTATTTACTATTAACTAAATGGTAATAATTCGCCAGTATTGTGTTCAAGAGTACCTAAAATGACATATTCGATTCCAACTTCCAATAATGCATGAATCGAGCTTCCAGAGTAACCCTACAGTTGACTACAGGTTTGCCACCTACCACATTGTGAGACTTAGCGTCTTCGGTTAGTCGTAGGTGCCCTGGTTGCACTTCTGCCTACCTCTTTAGGGAAAAGCTTTGTTTAGTACATAGACTACTTTTTATCACGGTCGCTCAACGAGTTCTCAAGGGAGACCTTAATAACCATAGTAGCCGCGGGTGGCAGCTTGTAATATCCCAGATACTTGGCAGAAGCTGAACAATGAGAAAATATTTGATATAAGCAAAATGAAATGTAACCCTTGGGTACATTTCGTTGGGTTGACATGGAACGGGCGTGGTCACAGGTGATGTATCCGTGTATCCAAAGAGCCAATTACACAACCTGAACAATGTCATTGCCAAGACGATAACGTCTTATAATGTCGGCCTTCTGCCAACCGCAACGTAGACACAGATTTAATGAATCTGGGGAAAATCACTGTATTTCCCTGGAAAGCTATTAACACCAGCTAAACGTGATTAGGTATTGAAAATGTTAGTTTGGATATACGTACAACTTCGTAAGGTAAAGATAAAATGCAAGATATCTGCTCCAATTTTATTACCACGTCAACTACTTGCATATCTCAAAAACCACATGTAGAATCTTGATCAAAATATTATGAGGCCACCGAATCACAAAAAACAATCAAACCTGTGGTCTAGCAATCCAGCGTCGGACTTGACATCTTGAGATCCCGGGTTCGATCCCCTGGTCGGGCAACAAAAAAAAGAAAATTGTGTATGTTTAATTTTCTAATAAAGATAACGTTGCCTGGGATTGGATAGGCTTGCCTCCTATCATTTTGTGGGACTTAGTGTCTTCGGCTAGTCGCGAGTGCCCTGGTTGTGACTCTGCCTGATCTAGATATAGGTGTGAAGATACTTACTTACTTACTTACGATCTCTTATTTTAGATAGTTTGTGCCTTTGCCTACTTCTTCGGTGATATGGGCGTGAAGATACTTTTTTATCATCAAAATTTAATCAGAATTAACTGAATAAATGTCTAACATACATAAAAAACAACAGTGTATCGCCTCTGTGGTCTAGCGGTCCGGGCGTTGGACTTGACTGCATGAGGTCCTGGGTTCAAATCCCGGGTCGGCCAACACAAAGAAAATTGGATTTTTCCAATTTTCTAATTAAAAAAAAAGGTTGGTCGGGATTGGAAATGTGCCCGGTTGGCGATAGGCTTGCCACCTATCACATTGTGGGACTTAGTGTCTTCGGCTAGTCGTGGGTGCCTTGGTTGTACCTCTGCCTACCTCTTCGGGGATATGGGCGTGAAGATACTTGACTTGACGAATTGAAAACCTCCTTCTTTTGGAGTCGAATAAATGATAAACAACTTCTAAAAGTAAAAAGACGAATCTTGTATGGTGCGAAACTATACGTACCTAGTAGCCAAGGTTTAGAACAGATACCAAAGGTACAAGTTCTGTACCGGTATTTAGCAGTGCTTGCTATTTTCATCTTTGATTATTATTTATTATTAAACCAACTTATCAAAGCATTTCGATACCAGGACATCGCTTCCAAAGTGTGTAACTATACTCCGTATACTAGCATTATATGCAGTATCAGTATTAGTGCAGCTATAGCTGTATTAATACCGATAAATACCTGTACCTAATGACAGTACCCAGTTGGTAATTTCATGTGAGACGTCTCCAATTTCCGTTTTAGTCTGTCAAGTAGGGACAAATATATCTTCGATTGAAAAATATTGAGTAGAGCTGGTAATATTGAACCAGTATCGGTATAAAATCCTTAAACTAATAATACTGACATTTTACGATCAGATCAATCGGATATTATCGGAGGGTGGTGTCAAGAGTCTCCGAAACCGGCGTGTTTGTATGAAAAGGGTTATGAATGTGAAGGAAGCAAGACAGGTTTGTCAGGATCGTGAGGTCTGGCATTCGATACTCTCTGCCTACCGCGTAAGAGACTTGGCTTGAAGATATGTATGTATGTATGTATGTAAACTAATAATATCGGTACTAAGTCTGGTACTAACAGTACAACTAACGACTTTGGTATCAGTATTGCTCCAAGGTCGTTACTTCCCTCTCTCAAAAATACCTTTATTTCTAGACCTTATAGTAAGTCTGGTAGTTGTAGTAGTACTTACTGTTTTAAGCATAAATATTTTGTTTACCTACTCCCAAGAAAAGGAGGAAGTTCCCTATGTTATTTTTGTGTATTTGTGACTCGAGACTTCCGCCAATAGCATAATATAACGAAAGCCTCCCAGTCAAGTCTAAAACGATGTACTCAAGTCTATAAGAGACGTTAGTGGTTTAAAGTACCTACATGAAAATTGCGAAATTAATATACTATAAAGACACCATAAATTGATAAAGAGTAAATTTAATTTCCATGAAGGGATTACCTGCCTAAATGAAAAGGAAACCAATTACATTTGAAGCCGACATCTCAAAGGAACTCCTTTGAGATATACAGAGCCGTGAAACTTCACAGCTCTACAGAAGCTGGTACGGCGGTCAATGATCTGGAGACCTACCGAAATGTGATAGCCGATACGTACTAAATATAGATGCATTAGGAAATTAGGTCTCTCGTGTGCACTAAGGAATGAATGTATCTTTGGCACCGTAATAGGATGAACTGGAAGGAACATATTGTTTGACTTTTTTTATATTAGAAGAGAAAGTGAGGCACGCCATGGAAAGTGATCACTGCCACCCGCGGACATACGCAGCAACAGGATTATCAGTTATCCCAGTTTCGTTGCCGACTTTAAGAAATGAGTACGCTCTTTTCTTGGCCTGAAAAATTAATATGCTCTGAATTATAGTTCAATTCAGTTGATTAATGAATGATTACTAAAAATAAATCAACCAATAATAAAACAAATTAAAAAATAAATAAAACTAGATGACATCTCTACTGGGGTTTGTCCCGATTGGTGCAACCGTTTTGCCTTTTCGTGTCATAATAGCGTTAGAGCTCGCAAGTTTTGTGCTCTAGTTAGAATTGCTAGTAAAGTTATTCCAGAGGCTTTTAAATTTTATTTTCCATATTTTTTTATAATTTTTTTTTGTATTGTTCTGGGTCTGCAGAGTAGAATATGCCAATGCCTCTGCCAGGCTGCTCGTAAGAGGTGAGCACTGATTAAAATGTAAGTCAGTACCAATAAGAACACGAAAATAATGCATTGCAGAAACTTGTCCGGGTAGAGATCCAACGCTTTATCTATTTCTGCCGCCATAATGACTCCGTCTTGGTCCGATCCGCAGAGTAGGGTAGCCCTTAGACTTGCACCATAAGGCGCTGGACAAATACAATAAAAAATGTATAAAAGAGGTGGGGCCCGCGCCGCATCGTCTCAGTATGTCTCACGTTTGTATGAAAATCAAAGAAGTGGTGCACCTAACCCGCGCTTCGCCCTCGCCCGGCGCCACTTGTATTTGTCCTGCGACAAATGACCTACAGACACTATAGATGTTATAGGTGAGTCGCTGTCCTGTGGCCGGGATGTTCGGCCTATTGTTCAAGTCCGGCTACCCCACCCTCCAGACCAGGACATGACAAAGTCACTATGGCTGCAGGAACAGGTAGGGCGGTGGATCCAACCTCGTACAAGTAGCTGCATATCAGTCTACCACCAATGCTCTTAGTGATGACCTATATAGGACGAATGTGGAACAAACCATTTTAACCAGGTCTCCCCTCTTACGAGCTACCTGGCAGAGAGACGGATGGTATATACTCGGACCAACACGGGGAAAACTCCTTATATCTAAAAAAATATATTCGAATTGGCTTAAACTGAAATTTTTGCATTTGTTGTTGAAGCCACAAATAGAAGAACAATCACAAATAGTTTTGTATCTAACAGCACAACAAACTATAGCAATTATTGCTCATGGAACAAGCTATTTTATTTTTAAACAACACAATTAGTGATAGGGAGTAGCCTAAGTTCAATTTTTTTCACACCTACTTAGCAGTCAGACTACAACAAAATGACTGACATCATTCAGTATAGTTTAATGATACCTTTTCTCTAATAATAATAAAATTCTCTTAAAATATCTATATCGCCTCTGTGGTCTAGCGGTCCGGGTGTTGGACTTGACTGCATGAGGTCCTGGGTTCGAATCCCGGGTCGGCCAACAAAAAGAAAATTGGATTTTTCCAATTTTCTAATTAAAAAAAAAATGTCGGTCGGGATTGGAAATGTTCCCAGTTCACATTGTGGGACTTAGTGTCTTCGGCTAGTCGTGGGGCCTTGGTCACCTCGGACTACCTTTTTGGAGATATGGGCGTGAAGATACTTAAAATATTACTTTGTTTAATATTAGTTCACTATCGTTTGCTCATATTAGTAAATGCTGGAAATGTTAGTAGTAATATTCCCAATTCGCTTCTACGCAAACATTAAATATTATTTCTGGCAACAAGTCCAAATATTAATGAACACTTCCAGTGCTGTGGTTCTGTGGCAAACACTCTTGTTACTTACAGAAGGACATTGCAGCGTTCATCGTGTTACATTTGCATTTTAGATTTAATGTAGGTTTAGCGAAGATATGCACTGGATACCATTTGCATTCTACTTAGTATTTTTCCAATCAAGTAGAAAGATCCCTCGATGGGAAAAGCAACGGTTTTGTCTATAAATTTTTGAATCATGCAATACCATAAAAGCATTGATATTTCGATTAACTTCATATTAGTTGTAGTATAGCGGTCGGACTTGACTTCTTGAGGTCCCGAGATTGATCCCCGGGTCGGGCAGCAAAAAAAATGTGTATTTCCACTTCTCTAATAAAATATCGTTGCCTGAGATTGGATATATGGCCGGTGGGCGATAGGCCTATCACAGTGTAAGACTTAATGTCTTCGGCTAGTTGTGGGTGCCCTAGTTGTGCCTCTGTCCACACCTTGGGGTATATGGGCTTGAAGATATTTACTAACTTACTTACTTTAGTTATTAAACGACAAAAAGGAGGAGGTTCTCAATTCAATTTCAATTGTTTGTTTTGTATGTTTGTTACGCCATTACTCGGCCAATAACCAACCGATTTTGGTGTTACTTTTGTAGAACGGTAGGTTATGTTTCCGAGATGATCCCGTATTAGTTTGATTATGATCCGACTTTTGATTTTTGAGTAATACTTAATAGTGCATATTTTTTTCAGGTATCGTGACGATTGACTTAAGTAAATAATTTATGTATTATTAAGTGTAACTCAAAAACTGTTGATAGGATTTTGATAAAATTTATGTGGGAGCATTTTGTTATCTTTCGGAAAAAATGTAAATGTCAGCATGGTGTAGTTAATTAACAGATTGACATTTTTTCCACTTTTGGACATGAAAGCACTGGTATTTTTTATTTTTGTTGAATTATCAACAATCGGTTTCTATTGATAACCAATGTAATTTGATATCTTTTTTTTTTCGAAATGACTACTGTTTTGTATGTCTATAGACTTTAACAACGTCACCGGGCTAGTGGGCGAGCAGAGTGCTCAGCCAGAGATTGAATTTTGGGTGGGGCCTGGGGGTGTCTCCTGTGAGACCGTACCTCGGCTTAGGGTGGAATCTTGGTATGTTTCGGAAGAGGATATCGTGGCTGTGTTCCGCCTAGGGCGGAACAAAGGTCTTCGCCGCCCCCGGCGGCGGCGGTGTCGCGAGTTTGTATGTGTGTGTGTACTGTTGTATGAGGCGTTTGCCTCGGTGATGGGGTCATCGGGGTCTAGAATCACGAGACGGGGCCTCCGGCGAAGCGAAGGTGGGATATCCATTGATGTCAATAAGATATTAATCGGATATAAAAGAAATTTGGTGACGAAGATTTACTATCTTTTTTACAACCACTCTACTTCGCCGTGTCATGATGAAACTGTTGCTGAGTTTTAAAATAGAAAGATTTCGAATAACGCAAACTAAACCATTTTTTTTCCATTTAGATGTTTTATGATGTGCCTATATAAACAGAAAAGTGACAAGCCAAGAAACACAAAAAAATGTTAGATAACCTGTATTATCTTATTCTTGTGTTATATTTATTGTCTCAACTACGTTTAACTATGATAATTTTAAATCATTATAATATGACGCTAAACAGTGGCCTTTTTAAACTTTTTGTAAAGCAAATTTAGTCACTTAATATTGAAGATAATCAAATAATTGAAACACCTTCAAACTGCAAAGAACTTCAAGACTTCAATAAATAAGTCATTTATATACACAACAATTTAGTTATTTCCACGGATTCCATGAGATCTAATGACAATGGGCCTATTGGAATATATCGGAACTGCACTCTAAAAAAATTGAAAACATTAATAGAAGAAGGCGTCACTTTGCGGAAATCCATACTTAAATCTAAATAAAATTATTTAATTTGCAATTTAGTAACTTTAATACATACTAAACATACATTTAGTACATACTAAAAACTTTAATAGTATGTGTATTGCTGGTGCTACTAAAACAGTTTAGTGGTGTGTATTGTGTGGAGCTGGATGTATTTGGGAGTTTTAGCTTCCGGTAAGTCCAATTCATTCTTAGCGCACTATTTTGTCTGTTTTGTTACGCAATAATACGTATACATTTTTTTGGCGGAAAATTGCAAATTAAATAATTTTATTAAGATTTAAATTGAAAACAGTTTAGAAACGATAGAATCTCCAATATACATACATAAAAAAACATAGGAATCGAAATTATAATCTCCTCCTTTTTTCAAAGTCAGTTAACATTCAACACACTTAACATGTCTATAAACTTTTATATTTATATCTGGCTAAGCTAATAAACGTTGTCTGGTCTTAAATATGGATATCGATTTTTTTTTATGATCAACCTTATTAATTAGCGAAATCCTTACATCCGTCCACGCGTGTTGTGATGATTAAGCAAAATGGGGATTTATTGGTACAAGATAATACGTAAGTAATATAATAACTATAAATAATAATAATAATAAATATCTATAAATTTTAAAGAAAGAAAAAATTTCGCCCCAGACAGGATTTGAACCTGTAACTTTTCGTCTCAAGCCGACGAATGCTCTAACCAAATGAGCTACTGAGGATTCAAGTCCCGTGGCGAAATTTTTAATTCCTTTCTAACCCGTTAACGCGGGTAGTTATGTCCTGTAGATACACAATTCTGAGTACCCACCAAATGAGTTCATCATTACAGATGAAATTCACATTTTAGAATGGCCATAACTTTCGTTTCTCGCAACGTATTTTTATTTTAGCACTTGCCCTGTGCTTAGGATAAATTTCTATAAATTTTAAAGAAAGAAAAAAATTCGCCCCAGACATGATTTGAACCTGTAACCTTTCGTCTCAAGCCGACGAATGCTCTAACGAATTGAGCTACTGAGGATTCAAGTCCCGTGGCGAAATTTCCAAGCACAGGGCAAGTGCTAAAATAAAAATAATAAATAGTAATATAATAATAAAAAGTAAGTATTAATTGATACATTCAACCTCCGTTTCTTCAACAAAGTGAAGTTCAGGTTCACTATTTTTTTTAATTTTCAACCGACATTTCATTTAAGCCTTAGTAATATTAATTAAGTTATATTAATTACGCTAAAATTAACGAGTGGATCGTTAGTAGGAAAATATAAATTAATGTTCGTATTTGTTAATTACTTCATCTAATCGTCGCATTCCCGCATCGTTAGAGGTCCGTAGGGAGCCATCCAGCGGAACATGTCTCCTGCCACCGCAATTAACAGCGCTGTGTATGTAGTGTGCGCTGACCATTACTTTTGTTCTAACTACTGCAGCTGTGCTGTTTGAGTTAGTTAGTTCAAAGAGACGTTAGTTCAATTTGTTCGATAAGTTTCTTCGTCGGCACTAGTGAAATTCCAGCGAAACAATCTTCTTGTTTTTTAAATATAAGTACACCGTGTTTTTGACAGCTCACCGAAAAACGAAATCATGGATTCTGTACATGATTGACATGCATATGCATAAATCAGTATTTTTTGTATTCAATAAAGAAATTCGGTTTAAAGTACATAGGTACGTAGAAGTAAAATTTTCTGCGCTGCGTATGTATCGACCGCATAGTAGGTAGGTACCCCGTACCTACTGCTCGGCGGGCTCCCAGCGTACGGTATGATTAGCTCGCAATACATTGCCGGTTGAAAACTGCTTAATCAGTAACCGCTTATTTCCGACAAAAACCATAGAAGGAATTTTGAAGCCTGATATGTATCTAAACTACCATAGAAATTTTCGTTACGGTGTCAATTACACCCTGTATATCGACATTATACATAGAAAAATGAATCCGTATTTCCCTTTTTCGGATTTCATTCTTTACTTTCATTGTTCTTGGGTTTTATTTTAGATGCAAATAATTTTACACGAAAATATAATTCGTCAAAACTTTTTAATTCATATTGTGACAAGAATTCTTTGGAATTACTTTGCAAATATCTAAAATACATTCTCCAAATAATGTTTGTAAATTTTCGATATCTGCTACTCAAAAATAATTCTGTTTACGCGACATCGTTTTCAACCGACTTTTTTAATTTAAGTAAAAAAATTAAAGAAATTTTGAATTTTCTCCAAAAGTCTTTCTTTGCGTTTAATTTATATTTTAAATATTGTGTACGTTCATTGTTGATTTACTGCGTGTTCGCGGCAGAACAGAGGAATGTCACGGTGGTGACAAGGCCGTCGACATGTAGACGGTATGCGAAAAAAGTTTGGCAGATCATTTCTACACACCAATTTTGATAGGAACTGAATACCGTCACAATATGTTGGCCATCATGGCGACTATCTTGATGGCTAACGTGAAGAGCCGACATCAGCTTAAGAACATACACCAGCAATGCATCGAGCAAAAGCTTTTATTTAAACTCAAATCTTTACACCCCAAATTACAGCATGTTTCGTACATTTACAAACATACCGTTAATTATAAATTAACTTTAATTAACGAGTTAAATCGCGTATAATCAAACGGAAAACAATACAAAGTTATCTCATTATAAATACAAAATCTGCCCTTTGTACGCCGTTTCCTCTCGCCGTAAAACTTTACCCCCTCATTAAACGTCTCCACCATTAATTATGTACAACGTATTTTTAGCCCCCGACCGGAAAAGAGGAGTGTTATAAGTTTGACGTGACTTAAGGTGTGTATGTCTGTTCGTCTACGGCATCATAAGACCTAAACGAATGGTCCGATTTCGTTGCATTATTTTCGTTTGATAGCTGACATTATCGACACGGTTTTTAACTATATTTCGGATTTGAAGGAAGTTGTTTTTAATTTTATGATTGTCTAGATACTTTTTTAATAAACTAGCTGACCCGACAGACGTTTTCCTTCCTTAACTATAATTATTTATAAATTTTAAGGAAAGGAAAAATTTTGCCCCACGCAGGATTTGATTTTAGTAGGTACTCAATAGTATGTATCTATAGCACATAACTACCTAACTACTAAGAAAGGATTTAAAAATATAATATAATATATTATTAAATATCGCCCCGGGACTTAAATCTTCAGTAGCTCAAATGGTCAGAGAATTCGTCGGCTTGAGACGAAAGGTTACAGGTTTAAGTCCTATCCGTTGCGAAATTTTTTCTTTCTTTAAAATTTGTAGAAATTTAACCCAAGCAGAGGGCAAGTGCTAAAATAAAAATACTTTATTTATATTTAATTCTCAACATTTTTAATGTTTCGCTAAACTTTTAACTAATTTTCCTTTTATAAGAAAAATTATAATGCATTGTAGCATTAGAATTTTAAACATTTAAACACAACGAACAAATATTAGCGAAATTGTTCCACGCTTCATGCAGAATAGAAATTGAGTTTTTTTTTATACATAAACTTAGACTAACTGTCCTGACAGATCCCCTCTTAAAACTATAAATACAGAATACTGAATATGTATATATATGTACATAAGATTTTACATTATGTATTTTATGAATCAATCCTAAGTAATGAGATTACATTTAGCTCATCTTTATTCAAAAGATGAGCTAAGCTTTTCCAGATGTCAGGTTTTCATTAAAAAAAATTTTTTTGATTAAGTTTTAACAGCGAGTCCGGGAAGTCTTGCTACCATAATATTTAAATATTTATGCTCAATCAGCTAATATACAAGCATAGCGACATATTATAATACTATTTTTTACCTGTATATGTCCAAACTTAACTTTACAATTCAAGCTTTATGGTAATCTATATGATAATACGTGAAGCAAAAACTTTGGACCCCTTTTTACGAAAATTGTGCTGACGGAGGAGTGTGAAATTTGGCACACTTATAGTTTATGTGTAGGCGAAGTGCAAAACGCTAATATTTTTTAATGATAATGTTTATAAAGTGCATTTAATCAAAAAAATAAAACATTACACGTACTACCATGCATTTGACACACACAAACAAATAAATTGATGATAACGATAAAAAATCACAGATGGCGCACCATACAGTTTGGAAAAGTAGTTGGTCTTGAGAAATGAAGATGGCGTTCTTATTAATATCAACAAGGTATTAAAATTTATTATGGTTGAATTTCGTCAATGGGCGACCACTAGTATAATTAATTAACTGGCTGTTGATTCACGGCATCGTCAGTATAGAATACATTTTCTAACAAAATTTAATCCCTATTACAGTCCAGGGGAAGGTGAGTTTTGAAATCAAAAGTTGAATTCGGGGTTTGAAGAATATGAACATCAACCAAGGTTCAAAATAGTGAACCCCAGTTTAACCGTGAAAGCGTAACCAACAGTACAGCATGGATAATTAAAAAAATGTTTGAACCATAACTGTTTTGACGTAGTTTATTGTTGAAGTAATAGTTATAATTGCTTGTTTATTATGAACTCATGATTAATTTTCATTAACCATTTACTCCAATATTTCAAGAGTAGTACAACACCTACAACAAACAAAACGATAAGGTGTACGCCCACAGCAGTCACGAAGCAAGCCACACTATTCCGCGTGTCCAGCAAGGCCACTTTCCATCCTCAGTCATGGTTTGCTTAGGAGTCTCATATTGAGACTGAAATACTTTTTTGTGAGACAGAATCGTGAATAAACGAATGCGATTGTGTTTCAAAACACAGTGCTCACGGGCTTTGTGGAACCTGTTTCTCACACCCTGTTCAGTAACAGGCCCTGGGTGATTCTTGTTTAACAAGATTTTGCGCCAGCCCATAGAGCTAGAAGCAGGCAAGGCTTGTAGAATGCACATGAAATTGACTTCATCTGCCACGAAGGGCTCTCAAAGGGCCTGTTTAAAACCTCATATTAATTTGAAGTCACTCAAGGCATCCCTGATCAAAGTAGCCGCCGATATGGACCTAGTGCATGCTGCTGTACTACTGGCCGTGCAGATTGAAGGCCTGTATTGAAAATCGTGGGTTGAGTAAACGCAATTAACATGAGAAGGCACGTTTTATTCTTTTCATTTTGATTGCTGAATTATTATTCTAAACTTAAATCGTCGCGAATTAATAACATTTTTAATTATTTATACGGGATACTCACGATCTCTTTTTATTTTATTTGCCGTAGCCGTGGTCACGACGGGACCACGGCCTATGCAACTAGGCCGAAATATCGACAAATAAAATAAAAAGAGATCATGAGTATCCCGTATAAATAATTAAAAATGTTATTATTCTAAAAACAAATGGATGATTATTATTCAACAATTAACATTTGACAGAACTTATAACCCGACTAAGTAATTATCACAATTAGTAGACCAATATTCAAAACCAATAGTCAAATTTTAGAAATGTATTTTTATTTTAGCACTTGCCCTGTGCTTGGGATACATTTCTATAAATTTTAAAGAAAGAAAAAATTTCGCCCCAGACAGGATTTGAACCTGTAACCTTTCGTCTCAAGCCGACGAATGCTCTAATCAATTGAGCTACTGAGGATTCAAGTCCCGTGGCGAAATTTTTAACTCCTTTTTAACCCGTTAACGCGGGTAGTTATGTCCTATAGATACATATATTTTCAGATAGATATATTTTCTTTCTTTAAAATTTATACAAATTTTAGAATTTCATCTACAATGTTTTTTAACTGTGGACTCGGAATACGTAGCGGAAAACGTAAAATATGACTGAATAGACTTTGAGTGTATACAGGTTTTTTGTACATAATAAATATATATATATATATATTTCGTTCCATCCGGGTGTCCCTTGGCACCTCTCAACTCTTTTTTATATAAATTAATTAAACATTGTTAATGGAGGTAATTTTGCTTCGCACTCACTAAACTAATTTCAATTTATCGTTGTGATCATTCAAAGACAGTAATAGAAACAGTCAAAACACTTTTAGTACTCTCAGATTAGTACAGACGTACACGATGTTTCAACTGATCTATCTTTAATCTATCACTCGGCAAACGTTAATTTAAAACGTCACATTTTGACATGGCCGGACTACTCAAGAAATGACATCGCTATCAACGCTATGGCACTTTGGAGCGTTTTAATGGATATTTTAAACTTTGATTTGAAATCTACTTTTATGTCTTTATTTTTTTCAAAATATACTCGTTACAGTTAGATATTTCCTTATATTTTACACTGTTTTTTTTAAAATTTGTCATCTTGCCCATTGCGTTCTCAAGGGGTATATTGCAACGGCCGATATCACATAGGTCACGGTGACAATACCCCAAACGTGACAGATGAGAGATTTTACTCCCAGTTTTTTTTTGTATAGAAAGTTATTCTTATCCTCATCATAAAACAAGAAAACAATGATAAAAAATCACTTTAGATATACGTAATTGTGTAATGTTAATGCATCCGCTGTATTATTAGTATTACAGTGTCCTTTCTCTGTGGTAGTGTATTGCAATATCATGGATCACCCTTTCAGGCCAATTGCGTTTTCGAACGGTATATTGCGACGGCCGATATACCATCGATCACGGTGCCAATGTCCCGAGCGTGACAGATGAGACAATACACCGCGGTAATGTGACACTTTAACATGTGCCCACCTATTTGCTATAGTGCTTTGTGATACTGTGGTGCCGATTCTGCAGCGCATCAATTAAATTTATTTTAAGTTGCAAGTAACTAACTGTTCTATGTTCTCGTAACAAATTTAAAACAAGAACAAGATGTATAAAAATAAAAACCCAGAAAAGGTAAATCGGTAAATTTCTATCAAGGTTTTAATAAATACTCGATATTCACGTATTCTGATTTATAGAAGTCGAATAGTATGCAAGTATACCTTATTATTATAATGATTTGGTAAATTCAAATTGTACTCCTATTAGTTTTGCATGTCATTAATATCAAAATATAGAGTCACATGTTTAAGCTTTACATCTAGCTTTGCGTATGAGATATCTCAGGATGACAGTAAACTTGTTCGTATTCTGTTACTGCATAAAAATTGTAATTAATTTCCGCAAAGTAAAGCCTGATTTAATAAAATTTCATAAACCATAAGTTATCTCAACTCGATGTAAACAAAGACGAATCTAGACTATAAATCAATTATAATTAAATTCAGGACAATAGTGATCAGTCAAAACCCGGTCAGCCAGTTTGGAGTTGGTCCGGTCCCCTGCGGGCACATCAATCTCGGCCGACCGACCACGTCATACCTACAGGCTACAGCCTATTTGATTAATTCATTGCTTTACAAAGCCCTTTTGTTAGGATGTGCTACACTTAGTAAGATACGATGTAATAATTAATCTTCAATGTTGATTCCTACTTACGAGCACCTGCACGCCCATGTCCCCGAAGGGGTAGGCAGAGGCACAACCAGGGCACCCACGACTAGCCTAAGATACTAAGTCCCACAATGTGATAGGTGACAAGCCAAATATCGCCAACCGGACACATTTCCAATACCTAGATTGGAAATATGCCCGGTTGACGATATTTTTTTATTAGAAAATTGAAAAAACTCAATGGATTCGAATTATGAATCGATAGACCACAGAGGCGATTGAAAAAAACTGGGAATATGGGAAATTTACAATTTATTCTTCGCCATAAAAACTGTTTGTTGCTGTTAGGCAACGTACCCATACTACGTAACCCGTTTATGAGGGGGAAGGGGTTTTTAAAATACTAGGATCAGTCACAAGAGGGAGGGAGGGGTGACAGATTTTTGTAACGTAGTCAATTTTGCCAATAGAAATTTCGGACTATACTCGAATATGCCGTGCAATTTTGCAGCTAGTAGCGCTGACGTAAGTATCGATACGTCAGCTGATTGAAAACAGACACAGGCAATTTGCAGTTTAGTGAAGTTGTCGAGCAAGTCCACGAGAGTCTACGCTATACAATAACTACTACGTAAAAACTTGAAGGGGGGGAGGGCTCTTTGCATATACTACGACTGCTTACCGATGGGAGAGAGGGGTCGCAAAATCTTAAAAAATAGGTCATTTAGTGTGGGTACGTTCCCTTAATATCAAACGTTAGGTTGCCGGGTCGGCTAGTTAGATTCTTAAATGGGCTTTCATTTCTTTGACATCAGTTAAAAGCTTTTATAAACTCTGGACAGAAAGGACCCCGCAGATTCCTTAAATTTTCATAATAATGATATCGGTATATTATATCTTCTACTAGAGAACAAACCTTTGGTTAAACTAAATCCGCCTTATTGTTTCGCGAAACTCCAAAGTTGATTTATCATTTCCAGTTGTTGACAAGACCGACGGAGATCATTTGATCCCCAGTTTTATTAACTACTTCTTGATAATCCCGTTTCAAAGTACAACATCCATTTTAACGATGTCATAATTTTAAGCTGAAATATCTGATAAAGGAATATTCATTTGTCAAATGCCGGTTATTTAATTTGAAATGGTATTTTACAGGAATGAAGATGTGTTGTATAATAAGAAGAACTCGAAAATAAACAGATACAGTATTTAAATCAGTGTGTCTGTCTGTTTCATTATAACTCCTTAACGCATAGACAAATTTCGATGCGCATTTTTAGTTTAAAAGCTGACGTAATCTAGACGGTTCTTAGCTATTTTCTGGATAGTTTTTGTCAAGGGTTGCTGAACATTTTTAATTTTATGTATATTTTGTACAAGATAAAATGGCGCACACAACCCTCCTGTTGACAACAGACCATCGTTGCCTACAGACAAATTACTGGTATATGTAAAAAGAGCCTGTCCTGTGTCCGAGGTGTTAAGACTTACAGTTACTGGAACATGACGTGTCCTAATACTGTGATGGAAGAAATAAGTCCAAACCTACCCGTGCAAGTTGCTGGACAGCGCGCACCCAACATTGATGATGGCCCATTTAACCTTGTTTGCCTCTTATGAGCTGCCAGTCAGGAAAAAAGGTGTGTGTGCATTCACACACCATAGAAGTGAAACTTCAGTAAATCGACAAAAGAATGAGATGAATATACATTTGTGTCTCTTACCTGTCGTTTTTCCGCTGCACGCGTTTTGAAATCACGATTCTAAAAAAGTTTTACTTCAAAAATGTTATTTAATATATATTTATGAGATTGGAAGGCAAACAAGCAGACGGTTTTCTGATGGAAAGAAATTGACGCCGCCTAGAGACACCAAAGGTGGGAATGGTGCGTTGCCAACCTGAGGCCGGGATGTTAGGCCTCAAGCAAAAGTAAGTTTACCGGCTACCTTACCCTCCAAACCGGAACACGTCATGACGTTATGGCGGCAGGAATAGGTGAGGCGGTGGTATCAACCCGGGTGAGTCGCTGCGCTCTACCAGCTAGTCAGATGTTACGGTGTGAGTGACGGTCAGCCTGTGCTCGCCTTTTACGAGCTGACTGGCAGGAAGGCAGATGGTCTATTCTGCAAAGGAGCCCGGACCAACACGGGGAAAATTTTATTTATATTTTTAAGCACATATACCAAAGCTATTACTAATTCCAAAGCAGCATATAATATTATGCCATCATTTTACCCCACTTATCTCGAGTAAGTCCAAAGAGGCATACCTATTAGCGGAATAATAAATAAACCTGCGTAGTTCTGATCTAATGAACCCTCGTCCCTCCTCAAAACCACGGACCGTCTTTGTCGGACTTTAATTTATATTTATATCCTGGAACCGTACTTCACCCGGCCCGTTTATTGTTAAGAGGACCGTATAGGAAATTATATTTCATAATTATTATAAACTGCGTAATTTGTTTTTCGCTGGCTGAGGGAATATGAAGTGTTTATTTATTTTAGATCCAATTAGAGGCGCTTGCATTAATTACGTAAGGAATTTTTATTAATTTACCTACAATCTCATTTGTGAGATATTTTGAAATTTTGGCGCAAATCAGCGCAAAAGATTTTTCAGGGTTTTCACAAGTTCATGGGGACTTGTATATGTTATTGCGAGTTGCAACCTTATCACAAATATTAAAGAACGAAATAAGTACATAGAAAATAATGCTATGAAAATAATTGCTATGAAAAAATGTTACTCTGTTGCTAAAGCACAAATCTACTGAAAGCTTTCTAACCAAATTTAAAAAAAGGGAAGGTTATCAATTACGTGAATAGGTTACTCGATTACTCGGCCAATAATCAACCGATTTTGATGGGTTTTTTTTAGAAAGTTAGATCATGATTCCGAGGTGGTTCCATTTTGTTTTTTGTATGATACGAATTGTTTAATTTATGTATTACTAGCGGCCCGGTACGTGCTTCGCTATTTATATGACCACATTAATGACATAACACAACAAAAGAATAAAATAAAAAAAATTGAAAAAAGTTTAAATTTGACAGAAAAACACACATTAACAAAACGATCCGCCATTTATTTACTTCATTTGTTACAAAAAATGTGATAAATTAACAACCGCTCTATCAATTTTATCACATAAACCATCTACTAAATAGTCCGAACAAAGCCTAAACATTTGGTTTGGATAGGTGAGCCCGTTCTAGAGTTATAAAATTACGACAAAAAGTGGCATTGATGTTTATATATGTAGGTTAAGAATGATTCAATAACTACTAGTAGGATGTTGATAACATTTATGTGGAATCATCTCGGTACCATTTGCTATCTTTAAAAACAACTATCAAATCTTAACACCAAACGAACGGTCGGTACCTAACGAAAAAGTAGAAGTTTTTTGCAAATTTACTGCACTTATTTATTCCGTTTATTATCTCTAGTTACATTCCTAAGTTTATCCTATTTAAATTACATTTTACCAGTCGCGAATTTTTAAAAATGTTCAATTGTGGCGGTATAAATAAACTGTTAAACAAAAAAAAAGTTTGTGATTGTAACTCGATTTCATATAGATTTTTGAAGTTAAACTTCTTTATAGACGTATGAGAGAAGTTGTCAAAGATACGCGTCATATTTCTCTGTTACGCTCCACAGAAACAACCACTGTATGTTATCGCCGGATTTCGTGGTGCGTTCTTTGTTCGCTCATTTGTTTTTCACTAGTCGGTATATACCAGTATCTAAAGTACCTCTTACCTCTTAAACAAAAACTGATAGATTTGTACATGGTATGTAGGTCAGTAATTCTAAAATACAGTGTTTGAAGAGTAGTGTAGCCAATTAACTAACTTACTCTCCAAACCCTCAGGCGGGTAAACAACGCACACCGAAAATTGGTCAAGTGCGAGTCGTACTTCATACATTAACGGTTCGAAGTGACAAGCATAAAATATTAGGCATATATTGAGTAAAGAAACCTATATTTAATGTTCTATAATATCTCAATAATTTTTCTCCACCAAAAAGTACTTTATTTTCATAGTGTTTGTTTAAATGACTAAGATATATATCGTCGCTTATATTACAACAACGCGAATATGCATTTTTTACGTTGCGCTTTTTTTTAATTTACTGGATAAAGAAATAAATTCTACGTCTTTTCGACCAATAACATCCTAATAAAGCGGCCAATAAAAGGCCGTAATTTAAAAATATCACTGCCAATGTTGTTTTTTGTCGATTTTTGACATAAACACCGTGAATTCGCACAAATGTAAAGTAGCGAAAATGCATATTCGCGGTGTTTATAAGCGAAGATATGTGGTTATTAAAAATGTACAAAATGTGTGAGAACCAACGTGTTTGTATGAAAAGGGTTATGAATGTGAAGGAAGCAAAACAGGTTTGTCAGGATCGTGAGGTCTGGCACTCGATACTCTCTGCCTACCCCGTAAGGGACTTGGCGTGAAGATATGTATGTATGTGTGTATGTAATAAATGTGTTTCGCCATGTTAGTCCGGTTCCGCTGCGTTGAAAAGATAATCTATCTCGATCTATGCCAGGCAGCTCGTACTAGGCGAGAGTACGTTAAATGTTCATTATAAACTAGATCAGTGATAGTAGAGTACTGTTCAGCAACTTGCTGCCACACTATCATATTGACTCCGTCATGTTCCAGTCCAGAGGGTATCGTAGCCGGCAGACTTTCACAATTGGCCTAACATCCCGGCCACAGGACAGAGACGCACCTGTAACGCCTATGGTGTCTAAATGTCATAGTTGTATCTTACCATCAAGGGATCCATTCGCTTGTTCACTGACCTTTCACCATAAGAAAAATCAATATCTCGTTTGTACAATTTATACAATTTTTTGTTGAAAGTGTTCATTATAATATAACTTTTATAGAGTTTTCACATTTTTAAATTGAATGCTAGAAAGCCGGAGAACGCGTTTTGACTGTGTATCTTTTTTATGTTTTCTATTAGTATTATTTCTTAAAATCTAACCTTTAATGGCTACAGAAAAATGGTTATAGAAAGCCTAATCACAACATAGTATAACATAAAGTCGCTTTCTTTGTCCCTATGTCCCTTTGTATGCTTAAATCTTTAAAACTACGCAACGGATTTTAAAGCGCTTTTTTTTTAAATGATTAAAGACAAAGGTTTATGTGTATATTTTATACCTATGCGAATTCGGAGCGGGTCGCTATTTTCTTATAAAACCCATCTTTCGATATTCCTTACTTATTTTTCATCAAACCTTATGGAAAAAAACATCGTATATTGTAAAGCCATTAACAGTTTATTACTTCGTAAATTAATAGTTTCAGATTAAATTACACTACATTGACACAAACTGAATCTAACCCATAAGTAAGCAAATTAATACCTAATTTGTATAAAAAAAAAAAAAAAAGTTATATAGCCCTGACGATGCTTGTATAAATGATGCTTGGCAAAACCATAAAAATAAAAACTAATAAAATATATTGTGGAAAGTACAAGTGTTTCTAAGTAAATTGCATCAAGAATGGAATTCCACCAAGCACCGACGATAAGAAGTATAGAATCTTACGTTATTTGCTTTACGGAAGCCTAGTAAAGGCTTATTTGTATTATTAAAGTCAGAAGTTGTGGTCATGAATTAAAGTTACATTTTATATAAATTGAAACCTGGTAGAGAAATATTGTCTTATTTAACTAAAGCGGAGACCGCAAAATTCACTAAAAGCACACAACAGTTAAGACCCAGCTAAATATTTAGAAGTTAGTAGTAACCACAGGAAACGCTGGCTCTCGTAAGTGGAAAGTTTCATGCTTCGATATATAAAGGTTTTAATTTCTATATAAAAGTATTTAACTTCAAATAGATTATAAAAGTGAAAGTTATCACTTAGTTGGTGTGTTTTATTTGTTTTTTTCTTGTACCAGTATTAGCATGACTTAGCAAACGTGAACACTCTACTAATAAGAAATGGATTATGTTTTGTAGCCTTTTTTTAATTTCACATTGTATATTTCAAGAATACACGTAGTTTTTAAGTTACATTCATTTTTGTGTACCTTGATGATGTGTTAAATTGTCAAATTTTTAAATGAAGAAACACTTGTACTGTTTTATGTAGGTATGTGTTGGGTGTCTGTGTGTGTGTTTCTTCATTTAAAAATATGAGTATTTAGAAGTTTCACTAAGCGCCGACGATGGAAAATATCAAATATGTTTAATTGTATAATTTAAACTTGGTGACCTTTCATAAAACTGACTACTATTTCAAAACTATGTCGTCTCAGTAAATCTCTGAGTGTTAAATCAACAAATGAAGACATATCATTATGTTGGTTTCGCTTAAAAAACCCTGAAGTTAGTTTTTGAAGGTAAGATATAATATGGGACCACCTCATACAACCACTCTATTTTTAAAATTAGACTATCCTTTGGGAAGGTTTGCGAAGTCGTGCTTCTTTGAAAATCTACTACCACATTGATCTATCTAATCTACTACCAAGAAAAGACTTTTTAACCGACTACAAAAAGAAGGACGCAAATTCGATGTATATTTTTTTGTATGTTTGTTCCGCGACTACTTGACCACTTGGTTCTTTGGTTCTTTCGATCTTGGTTTTGTAAAAAATTTAAGATTAAGTTATTTCACGTAGACCGTAAAAACAAGTGTGGTGAAACTTGTAGGTATTATTTTATCTATAAATATATTTTAATAATAACTAACTTATCTAAATTAGAAAAAATAAATTTAGGTAATACTGATAGATACTGAAAGTTCTAAGTTTATCCAAAGGAAGATCTTTTATACAGTCGGGAGTTTATTGTAAAAACGTATAGATTGGCCTATGACAGAGTATATCATACTTTTTGAAACACATATCAATTTTTAAATACCTATATACTGGGATGTTACAGTTACAATTTTAATCAATGTTTTTAATTAAGTACTAAGTTAGGATAAAGTTAAATATTAAGTACTGCTATTAACCCTCAATGCAAATTAGGGATCTGACGTGTGTGTGTGTCTGTGGCACTTAAGTATGGTTAAATCACTTTTTATTTAACAATTTAACCAAAGTAACTCATTATTAAATTTCAATAAATGAACATGCCCATAATTCTAAGTGTAACAGAAGCTAACTCTGTTACAAATATGTAAACCAAAAAGGTATTTTTTTCGAAATTTCAGCAGTTTAGGTTAAGTTTTTGATGATATTATTTAAAGGATATCGATGTTTATGTATATAATAAAAAATACTGTCGACGTGACTTCACCTTCGTTTTATCGTTTTTTTCATGGGATAAGATAGTGAACAAGCATATGGCTCTCCTGATGGTAAGATATAACCGTGGCCTCTATAGTCTATATACTATAGACGTAGTAGGTGCGTTGCTGTCTTGTAACAGAGGTGTTAGTGCCAATTGTGCAAGTGTGCAAGTTCGCCAGCTACTCTACCCCCCGGACCGGGACACAACACTGTCATTATTCCGACAGGAATAGGTAAGACAGTGGATCCCAACCCGAACAAATTGCAGCACGATACTCTACTACCAGTGACATGCATTACCCTGAAACCAGTTTAGATATTGGAATAAGCAGGTACGTACAGTAGTACTATTTAAATTATGCGCTTCGGCTATATTCGTCAAGCTTCGGAAATCCGAATGTAAAGATATATCTATACAGAGTTGTTATTACATAATTAATCATTTCATTTAAATTTAGATTAGGTCAGCCAATTTAAAAATAAAAGTATAAAGAGTAAAGAGTAAAAAGGATATAGCCGAAGAGCATAATTTAAATAGTAGTACTGTATTTTTCTTTAATAAAAAATCCATGTTTACGGAACTATGACAAAAAATAAACATGGATATATTTTATTGCTTATTGATATATCCCCTCAAAAATCGAATAAGAATACCGTAACTTTTTGTATAAGCAAAATATTATGGAGATCCAATTGGAATGGCCTACGTGAGGCAGCATCTGCGTAAACTAGATATTATTCAAATGTATGCAGTCCCCGCCGATACCCTATCTAATTCCGGCTGTAAAATAACTTCAGCAAAATTCAATATACCCCAAAACAATATCGCAACACCTGCCAGCCTGATTTCCATTCTGACCTCGCTCCGATCCTGTATACGTTTACGTTTTAGACACCTTAAAAAAATACGGGGCGATTTTCACCCGCGACCGCTGCGGTTATAGATCCGAAGTCTTTGTTTTCACATAACTGTACTCTGATTTGCATCTGATTTGATATGAATTGTATCTGTCGTCTATCGATCCGGCAACGGACTTGACTTGTTAAGGTCCCAAGTTCGATCCCAAAATCGGAAAACAAGAACAATATAAAAGTACTAAAAATAACGTTGCCAGGGATGTGCCCGGTTGGCGATATTATTGCCACCTATCACATTGTAGGAGTGTCCACGGCTAGTCGTGGTGCCCTGGCTGTGCCTCTGCCTACCTCTTCGGGGTATGGGCGTGAAGATATTTTTTTTGAACTCTTATTTTTCTTCTGAAAAATAGCGAACAACTAGGCGACCGTCCTGGTATTGTAAGAGATAATCACCGTCTACCCTTCTTCACGGAAGACGACTTTGAGAGTCTTTGCCGTAGACTTGCACTTTAACGGCATGAATTGGTATATAAATGACTGTTAAACGGTAAATATTTAATTGTAGACATCAAGGATGGTGTTTATCATAAAGCTATGTTAGTCTACTAGTTAACCTAGCCTTTAAACTGAAAGTTAACAATAGAGAGCTGATGTGATATAAGTAGGAATATTTAAGTGGGGATACCATATCGAGCAAGCACAACACTACTACCGTTGTGGCTGTTTCGCACCTGATCGTATACCGCCATGATATGGGAATGCTATAAATAGGGATAGGTTCCCATTAGTTTTTAAATGCAACAAAAAAATAGTATCTTCACGCCCATATCCATGAAGTGGTAGGCAGAGGCACAATCAGGGTACCCACGACTAGACGAAGACACTAAGTCCCTCAATGTGATAGGTGACAAGCCTATCGCCAACCGGGCACATATCCAATCCCGAGCAAATTTATTTTTATTAGAAAATTGGAAAACCCAAATTTTCTTTTTATTGCCCGACCCGGGATTCGAACCCGGGACCTCATGCAGTCAAGTTTAACATATGAACCGCTATACCACATAGGCGATTACATGCAATAACTGACCTAAAAACGTGGCGGGCGCGTTTGCAAAAGGTTATCCGAGCTCTCACACTTATGGTAGCCATTTACATCTTAGCCTGATTACTTTTAAATAAACTGTTTTTTTTCGTATATTTATTTTATTATATACCATGATAATCATGTACTATATATCATGTACCATGATAACAAAGATATCCCATATTTTGAAGACTACCAAATAGACTCCTGATTATATTGCAACTTTTGAAACCTAATTGGTGTTCGTGTATAATTACCATGTCGCTGGGATATTCAGCCTTTTATGTTAATCCACCGCCTGTCAAACATGAAACTCGACAGTGTAAAATGATGGCGTTACATCAGCAGGTAATTCGATAGTCTCTGACTAAATCTAGGGTTCCTTTAAAGAACATAGATAAACTGATTTGGAACTGACGATTTACTATAAAGTGTTGTAAAAGGGTCAAATATCTGCTTTACTTTGCCTACCTCGGCCTTCCCTATTTCGGCAGCTATGACGTTAATGGTTGCCACTTTCACACACAATGGTAGCCTATAAGCTGGCTCTCGCTAAAGGCTTATCCATCCTCAATCCTTAAGGCATCCCAACCACATGTTAACAATACGTCATTACCATTTCTGTGTCTATAGGCCCAGGTGGCCGCAACATCCTCCAACATATTAAAGATCTGCCAACTAAAATTTAAACTAAGTATATTTGTTTTAAGCGCTCTTGCTTGGCATAAATTTCCACATAATTTTAAGAAAGATAAAATTCCACCATACACTTGACTTCAAAGCTAAACGCTGGATAAACATACTTCAGCATTCTCCATCATTCATCGTGCGGGCTAAGAGAGAGAGTGTGAAATATAACTCTTATCAATAAACCAATAGAATGGAGGACAAAAGAGTTTCAAGATCATAATGGCACTGCGATATTCCGTAAAACATGGCAGGTAATAAATCATTGTCAGCGGGCTCAGTTGCAGCGAGGCTGTCCGTCTATGCCAACCCTTTTTTCTCCACTGAATGACGTAACCTAATTAATTTGGCTGAGTGGAACGTGTAATGTATCGTAATACTATTTCAGACTTTTTAAAGCTTTCACAGATGCTGTTCGTTGTTTAAAATGTTTCATGATAATTATCGTCTGTTTTGGTTTGGGATTTTTGGCTTTTTTGAAACACGTGATAGTTTTTTTACATAAATTAACTGCTATTTTAATTAAATAAAGCTTTGTAAATTTACGTGCGTACATAACAGTTTTTAAAATTCCAATTTTAATACACGAATCTCATAAAGATTTTTAAATAGAAACACAAGACTTAAGGTCAAATTTACTTCAAACGTTTTAGGATAAAATTATCTCTCATTTAGCTTAACAATATTTAATTACACTTTGATGTTTCCGTAAAATTATTTTATGACCAGAAATAACATATAATAACATGGTACTGTAGATATTATTTAGTTCTCTGCGTAAGCGATCGTGCTATGTATTATTCCGTGCCAAATTATTGATTTAAAGAAAATATATTAAGCAAAATTTAGAACAACAACTTGAAAAAATTAACTATTGTATGTTGGCATACTAATGATTTTTTTTTACTCCAACAATAAGTAAGATTTTATACTTGTGTTATGGATTGTACCTATTAGTATTAACGACACAAATATAGGGAAATATTTGAATAACTAATAGTATGAATTTATTTAAGCATTGTTATTAGAAGTACAGGCATTTATACCACAAAATATACACCAGAGGTTCCCAAACTTATTTCATGTAACGCCCACTTTGAAAATCAGTTGTTTTGTAGCGCCCCCCCCCCCCCCCC
>NJDC01002735.1:265716-285805 GCA_002245475.1 Calephelis virginiensis | reverse complement strand
CTAGTTTAAAAAAAAAAACATTTTTTTCAAGATTTATACCGCCCCCCTCTAGGCTTCCAGCGCCCACAAGGGGGCGTTATCGCCCACTTTGGGAAAGGCTGATATACACACACTAACGCCCGACCCCGTTGAGAATCAAACTCGTGCAGATTTAGTACGGTACCTCCTCGAATAACATGGTAGTTAATTTATATTATAATGTGTATCAAGTTGCTGAAAAATAAAATCGAATGCCTTATTGCCTCCAGTTGCATTACAGAGAGAAATTCTTTAAATAATTAAAAATAAATTATCTAATTGAACAATTTATAAATTTTACGAAATATTTTATCGATAACTCATAAACTGTAAACTCAACAGCAATATGCTTTAATAAATGCTTAATAAGCAAAATCAGTGTCTAATGAGGTTGTTTGTCCCGCACTCAACAACCAGGAGATAGAGCACGCACCTCTCCCGACGAAAGCTTGGCAAGGGAAAACACTTCATCTATAACCAACCTTTCACATAAACTTCTAATCAACATTTTTTAGAACCAACAGACGTTGTCTTGTCTATGGAATATTGAATTCATAAATTATTTAATGTTACGCTAAGCTCTCTTTTTTCCATAAAAACCCAACTTCTGACAATTGTTAACACAACACGTGATGCGTATACCAAATGAAAAAGAGTTTCATTTTTAACTGATTTCAAAAAAGAGGAGGGTCACAATTCGACTGTAAGTTTTTATTTTTTTGTATGTTTGTGACGCAATTACTAGGAAAATTACGAGTCATTTTTATAACGGTAGGTCGTGATTCCAAGGTGATCTCATATTAATTCTATCATGAATTAACAAATAGTTTATGTATATTTGATATTTTCCATCGTCGGCGCTTGGTAAAACTTCCAAATATTCATATTTTTAAAGAAAGAAACACTTGTACTGTTTTACTTATCACTTATAATTTAAGTTTTAGCCCTGATGATGCTGTATAAGCGAAACCGGTAGGCTACTAATTACAAAGTACCTAATAAATTATAAGTGATAAGTAAAACAGTACAAGTGTTTCTTTCTTTAAAAATATGAAATAGTTTATGAGTTATAATTAATAATGCATAAATGTTTGTTTATAACTATAAAAAGTACGTGACCCGCAAGACAAATTTGAGTTTTTTATTATCTTTCAATTTTGGGAAATGTAAAATTTGACCCAAAAACCTGCAAGATGGTCGTTTGCACAATCCTGGGTTTAATTTAACACATAAATTTGAAAATAAACAAGCAATGCAACAGACAAATATATTTCTGTTAATAAAATTTTAAATTCTATTAGTTGTTATAATAACATTTATAAAATACACATCAAAATTTATAATTTTATACTTATGACTGTATTCGATAATTGCTACAAAACTTGGCCATGCTCAAAACAACATCCTCCATGTGCAGTTACGAGTATATTATGGAGAATGTTTTACACATTAGCTTATGCGAGGCATGTGTTGTAAAGTTTTACTTAGCTTTCACTTGGGGTCGCTTATACGTTTTTGGATTATATTCTAATGTACAGTTAAATACCCTTATATACGGGCCATTTGCTTCTTCCTAAGACCTGTTTAACTAAGAGCTAGCTTCTGACTAGGGTTATATTGCTTTGTTTTAGACAGTTTAACTCGAAAACGAGCAAGCGGCCGTTAGAAGTTTAACAATGAAGCCAATATTAATTGAACCCAGGAACATAAGAGCTGCCTTTACATATTAAGGGCCACTCGCACGTTCCTGGGTTAATTATTGAACTCTGAGTTAGTTTTTAACTAGGGTTGAATCACTTCATATGTGACAGTTCAATACAATTTTAATTTTATACTAGGAACATGCAAGTGGCCTTAAGCAAACAAGCCATCTGTTAAATAGACGTTAGCTTTTTTCGTTCTGTAACACCACATAAAAAGACATAAAAAAATCACTTTTAATGCCTATTATGTATGTGGACGCGTAGTAACATGTGATAAGATTTACTTGTACAATAGTTTTAGGTCTAAACAATAACCTTTTATAAAATAACATAGCAATATATATTAATAAACAGGTACTATAACTCTTAAACTATACAAAATTTATTGTACAATTAGCTCATGAATTTTAGTAGTCGTTAATGTTTTTTTTATTACAAATTTCTGTTATGTAACTTCAAGTATCATGCTTCGCTTTAATACTTGAAGTCGTTATCTTTGTATACTTCGAAAAAATAACATCGTTTAAAATTTGTTATAAAAACATAATTATAGTAGTGACTAAATTTTCGTAAAAACTGTGATCAAAGACACTGTTTTCTTAACGTTCCTAGTATTACTCCAATAAAAAATTTGGCTGATAAGAAATTATTTCTATACTAAAGTCCTTATATATAAACAATTATTAAGCATCAACAATTGGTAATTTTAGATCAGGCTAACAATATGATAGTAATTCCTCAATACTACAAGCTTTTTCACAGCATTCGCTGACAACGAATCGCTTGCCACGATTAGGCAGTTCGAGGCTTCTGGCTTTCTGCGGAGGTATCCATGGCCAACCGACCTGATTATCTTGATCGTTATAGTACGGTGATAGGATTGAATCTGCAAATTGACATGAAATGTATAGATGTCGTTAAAGTTACGCTAATTTAGTAGGTACCTGCACAGAAATAGCTCTAAAATATGTTAACTATCGTAACTGTTTTTTATCACCAGAAAAAAATGCTTTGCTCAAGCAAATTAACTTTCTTCGAGCACAGATCACGACCATATTACTGACGCTATCGAGGTAGAAAAATATAATGCAATGATACCAGTCCCCCGAGCACTTTTGAACTCTATCACTGAAAAAAACACAAGACGGCTTTACAAAGACGTTGTACGAAATGAGATTAGACATCGGATCGTGTAGTGGTTTCTATTTGTTATAACCTATATTAGTCTTCTTTTTAGACTAATTTAATTTTTACCATAAAATAATTCATTTTTAACAAAACTTACTGTACATAGTTCCTTGATCTGATCTCTTCACGGCGATGTCATCGAAACATAGCATCGCTAGAGTTCTCGCCAAGGTTCGCCCACAGTACACCTGTGGCTTAATATGCTGATACATAATCTGTCCTCCTCCAATGTGAGCGTTGCTGATAGATAGAATCGTCGCCATAGCAAACATTATTACTGAACCTTGTAGACCCATCTGAAAGAAATGGAAAAGTTTATTGAAGTGAAAACTTCTTTAGCGGCCTCGCGCACTTTTTTAAAAATGGGTAAAAACTTCTAAACTCGCGTCAGGACACGTGACCTGATCGAAAATTCGTAAAACGGCGCAGGGTGCTTGCGCGAATAAGACGGCGCAGGACGCTTGCGCGAATGTTCGTGTTGTCATGTTTGTGTCCGATAGCGCAATAAATGAATATTGTATTCTACCATATAAATGATAGTACTTTCATACAGATAATTAAAGCAATTCGTGCAAAATTATTCCCTAGCCATTCCAAAATATCAAAAATGCACAACCTTAATATTCAAGTTTTCACTTCTGCCGGCGCTCCCGGAGTGCAATCCGTCGTTTTTTTATAAAATTAATGAGCAGACGTGTTTTCTTCTGTACAATATTGAAACATGTCTCCCCGATTGAGACTAAATTTATGTAGCCAAGAAATAGTTCTAGACATTTTTTATCTACGATGTACTGACATCGTTTCGCCTCGGCATTCTCAGGAAATCGACCGTACCGTACAAACGACGATTTGATGTTCTCTGTGGTGAGTTCTTCGACAAAGTTGGCGAAGGAAGTAACAAGTTTTCCGAGTTCGGACTCTACTCGTGATCTGGTCGCGGAGGTGGGAACTTTAGGTAGGGTTGTCACATGCAAAGGACGTGACAATTTATATTGTTTTCCGAGTTCTTCCTTTATTCGTGTTCTGGTCGCGAAGGTGGGCGGTGGGAACGTTAGTTAGGCTTGTCACATTCTGTGTCATTTGGAGGATCATTTGCCACAACAGTTACACTTTTTAGGCAGAATTAGCAAAATAAAGACTTATTTAGTATTTGTTACAATGGATTTGGGCAAAGTAACGCCTGATTTAATAAAAAAACCTGTCACTTCTCTTATTCTTCTCAAAACATACACAAATCTATCAATTTTATTACAAAGAAAATCAATGTGATATTTCCAATTACAAAGTTTATCAATTTTTATTCCTAGAAAATTAGTAGAATCTACATCCTCAATATTAATTTCCATTTAGAAAAATACTCGTATCTAACTTCTAACTTTCCCTATAATGTGCTTGAAACTCTACTAATTTTGTTTTAGAAAAGTTTATTTTAAGATTATTTTTATCAAGCCATCTCGAGACTCACTTTAATAATGACTTAATCGGCCAGTTACAACGTAATTTAACCCTAGTAATGCATTGATTAGCAATAAGATTATATATTATATAAGATTTCCTCTTGTTGGTCCGGGCTCCTTTTCAGAATAGACCATCTGCCTTCCTGCCAGGCAGCTCGTTAAAGGCGAGCATAGGCTTACCGTCTCTAGCGCCGTAACATCCTACTAGGCGGTAGAGTTTCTCAGCGACTCGCCCGGATTGATACCACCGCCTTAGCTATTCCATCCGCCATAACGTCAGTGCTTGCCGTTGACGTGTTCCGGATAGGAGGGTAAGGTAGCCGGTAAACTTACTTTTGCTCGAGGCCTAACATCCCGGCTTAAAGTCGGCAATGCACCATTACCACCTTTGGTGTCTTACCATCAGGCAATCCATGTGGTAGTTTGCCTTCCAATATCATAAAAAAATAAAAAAAGCAATTTAACTAGTTTATACCAGCGGCTTCACTCGCGTCAATTCCGGCTTAACTACTTAATATTGATACCGAACTCAGACCAGAATACAGAAGAGATATTGCAACAGAACACTACTTAAATACGGCGTTAATGTGTTTTAAAAATCTATCGGTGCCTCAACTTGCCTTGATATCTTTTTTCTATAGTAGAAATATCTTTGTTGAATCTTTCACCGTGTTCATCGCTAACGGCGCCCAGATTTTCAGAAAAGAAGTCTAAATGTGAATGTAGAAAATGTATTTTCAACGACATATTACACCCTAGAGCCTGTTCCTCAACAATACTTTCATAGTCATTCGATCGGTGGTTTCGTAGAAAATTTTGAGTCACTTTCATGAAAGATTCCCAAGCTGATTTTTCCAAATCGCTTAGTTTTTCTTTAAATAATCTTTTATTAATTTCCTGATTTGAGGACCAATAAATACACCTTCTTTAATTTTTGCTTCGCTTAGTTTAGGGAATTTTTCTTTTAAGTATAAAAAACCATCACAAGTCTTATCCATAGCTTTAACAAAATTTTTCATGAGCCCAAGTTTTATGTGTAAAGGTGGTAGAAATATGTTATTCAGCTGCACTAAAGGGGGATTTTTTTATTTTTTTTTGTCCTGGGGTAAGGGATTCCCGTTTAGGCCAGTCTTTCTTTACATAATGATTTTTTCGATCTCTGCTGTCCCACTCACAAATATAACAACAGTATTTTGTATATCCTAGTTGTAATCCTAATATTATTAGGGCAATTACCTTCCACAAACTTTCGAGTTGTGTTCGTTACATTGAATCTTTTCCAAGATAAATTTAATAGTTTCATAAGATTCTTTCATATTAGAAGCCTTGCCCGGTGGTATAGAGGGAAGTTCTTTTAGATGGGTCTGGTATGGACAGTTCCTCACTGTGAGGGACTGGTCTTTTAGCAGATGACAGGTTAGGATACTTAATTTTACTTTTTGTTTTAATTGTAATACTTTTGTATCAGTTAAACAGAAATAACAATCAGATGAGTGGTTCGTTGGTTCCATCCAAATCATCGGAATTTCAAATGGCATAAATCGAGATCGTTTTGCCCATCCAGTAAGATTACCCACACATGTAACACAACAGATATGTGGAACCCACGCTTTATCTTGGTGTCCGATAGCGAAGCCAAAATACTGTTCGTATAACTTGGTTACTAAACGTGTCAAATTTCTTCGCTGAGTTTTCAAAGTAATGTCTCCACATATATAACAACACTTGTCAGTGATCATTTATACACTTTCTTGACATTGTATAAGAATCACTTAACTCAATAAACAGTAAACAAAACTACTCTCTTCAAATATTAAATACTCCGAATGGGAAAATAAAACTGAAGCAAGGTTAATCTTAAATTTTATGGGTAGTAGCTGTAACACAAAAACAAGACCTGATGGAATCAAAGTAAATATAGTTTTTATATGAGGGTATGCAGGTAATTCAAAATTAGTAAGCACCTTTCTTGTTACAAATTTTTGTTGACTAGTGGAATCTACCCTTCTTTTAGGGGGTGGAACAGATTTCCAAACATAAATGAAAAAATATTTTTCTTTAGTAGCAAACAGTGCACATTCTAGTTTTTGGCTTTCTACCCTGAACACTGCGGAAAATCCAATTTAAAATTTCACCCCGTCTTGAAAGAGGGTCATTTGCAACATCTATGGCGTCTGTAGACCACAGTTATCTCTTACTGTTAAGAGACCTGTGAGCTTGTTGCCTGACCTCTCACTTAAAACAATATTTAGCTTGAATGTCATTACTTCATTGTGTGTCGCCGTTTGTACAGTACGGTCGATTTCCTGAGGATGCCTCAGTGTCAAGGCGAAACGTACGTCGAGTGCGATTTGGTGTTCTCTGTGGTGAGTTCTTCGGCAAAGTTGGTGAAGGACGTCACAAGTGGTTTTGTTTCCCGTGTTCGGACTCTATTTGTGATCTGGTCGTGGAGGTGGGAGGTGGGAACTTTAGGTAGGGTTGTCACATGTAAAGAACGTGACAACTTATATTGTTTCCCGAGCTCTTCCTATTTTCGTGTTTTGAATGCGGAGGTGGGTGGTGGGAACGTCAGTTAGACATGTCACATTCTGTGTCGTTGGAGGATTATTTGCCACAACAGTTACACTGCTTACGCGGAATTAGCAAAATAAAAACTTATTTTAAAAGTATCTTCACGCCCATATCCCCGAAGATGTAGGCAGAGGTACAACCAAGGCACCCACGACTAGCCGAAGACACTAAGTCCCACAATGTGATAGGTGGCAAGCCTATCGCCAACCGGGCACATTTCCAATCCCGACCAACATTTTTTTTTTTATTAGAAAATTGGAGACATCCAATTTTCTTTTTGTTGGCCGACCCGGGATTCGAACCCGGGACCTCATGCAGTCAAGTCCAACAACTGAACCGCTAGACCACAGAGGCGACAAGACTTATTTTACATCTGTTATAATAGATTTCCGCAAAGTAACGCCTGATTCAATAGAACAAATTAAAATAAATGACTCGGTATATACTGATGCCCAAGAAATTTGTAATCATTTCAATGAGTTCTTTATAAATCAGACTAAATCTTGTTATACAAATCAGGCTTGTTCTACAAATAGCATAAAAAAGTATCTTTACGCCCATATCCCCGAAGAGGTAGGCAGAGGTACAACCAAGGCACCCACGACTAGCCGAAGACACTAAGTCCCACAATGTGATCGGTGGCAAGCCTATCGCCAACCGGGCACATTTCCAATCCCGACCAACATTTTTTTTATTAGAAAATTGGAAAAATCCAATTTTCTTTGTGTTGGCCGACCCGGGATTCAAACCCGGACCGCTAGACCACAGAGGCGATACAAATAGCATAAAGTCTCATAATCTGTCTAATCATAGTAAAACTATGTTTTTAACCCCAGTTGATGAGCATAATTTAGTTGAGTTTATACATAATTTGAAAAACACCAGAGCAGCTGGCGATAGCAATATAAGCACAATAATATTAAAGAGTGTTGCCAGTGTGATATCAAAACCTCTTTGTCATATAATTAAAAGTAAAAAAAAAAAAAAAAGTATCTTCACGCCCATATCCCCGAAGAGGTAGGCAGAGGTACAACCAAGGCACCCACGACTAGCCGAAGACACTAAGTCCCATAATGTGATAGGTGGCAAGCCTATCGCCAACCAGGCACATTTCCAATCCCGACCAACATTTTTTTTTTTTTTTGTTGGCCGACCCGGGATTCGAACCCGGGACCTCATGCAGTCAAGTCCAACACCCGGACCGCTAGACCACAGAGGTTAATCATATAATTAATTTATCATTTTAAGAAGAAAAATATCCTGATCGTTTAAAAAAGTCAATTGTCAAGCCAATATAAAAAAAGGATATGTGTGACATGAACAATTATAGACCAATAACTTTAATTCCAGTAATTTCTAAGAATTTTGAAAAAAATAATATCTGAAAAATTATACAGTTATTTACTTCAGTTTAATTTATTACAAAATAATCAATATGGTTTTAGAAAAGGCAGGTCTACAGTTTATGCATGTTTCGACTCAGTTAAAAAGTAACTAAATGCCTTAATAGTAAAAAAATTTAGATATGAGTAAAACGTTTGATTTTGTATCACATAAATTTTTGTAATTCATTAGAATGGTTTAAAAGCTATTGAGAGAATAGAAGGTAATGTGTCAAGATATCAAAATTATGTGGAAACCGCAAGGAAGTTTAAACTTTAAATTACCTTTTTAATGACTGCGGTGTACAACAAGGTAGTGTTTTAGGGCCATTACTTTTTAAATTACATAAACGATTTGCCTGATGCTATCAATCATGACTCAATTTTATTTGCTGATGATACTACACTTCTCATCAAGAGTAAAAATAAAAATGGTTTATTTGAAGAAACAAGTAAAACTTTGACTAAAGTGACAGAATGGTTAAATGAAAATAATCTAAAAATAAATCTTACGGAGACAAAATTAGTTGAATTTCAAGCACATTATAGAGACACTAAAAATAGACGTTATTTTAAATAATACCACTATTGAAAATGTAGATTGTACTAAATTCCTAGGAATAAAAATCTATAAATTTTGTAACTAAAAATCTCGTATATACGATATTGCAATATACGATAGATTTGTAGACGTGTTGATAAGAATAAGAGAAGTGTCAGGTTTAAAGGCATCTCTGTTAGCTTATCACAGATATGTTTCTTCCGTTTTGCAGTATGGTATTCCTATTTGGGGGAATTCTGTAGAATTAACTAGACTCTTTAGAGTTCAGAAGAAGTTTTTACGAGAGATATGTAGTGTCAATCAGTTATATTCATGCAAGCCACTTTTAAAGTCACTTAAAATATTACCTTTACCTTGTTTATACAGGCTTATTGTAAATGTGTCCCGATCCCGTTAAGGGGGTGTAGATGAGGTCACTAGCTAACTAATTACCCATGAGTATGCGCGGAAAAAGTGAACCAATCACGAGTTATATTTTTTTCCTTTTTTTAAAAAAATAGGGTAATACAACTTTCAAAACAAGATTTTAAAAAAACTATGGCGTATTTTAGTATAATTAGTTATTATCCAATTACAGCTTACTCCAGTACATTATAAAACATAATAAAATAAATAAAAAAATTCATAGTTTTGAAATAAGAGATAGAAAACTCTATATTTTTTATGATTTTTACAATGTTGTTTGGAATAAAGTGTATTTTTTTTTCAAAAAATCACCAATGTACTTGGACGGCAGAACATTTTAAAAACATCTACACATTATTAGCTATCCATCAAGATACAACAATCACACAAAAAGTTACATAATAATTGTAATAAAGATTAATAAACATAAACAGGAAATGAACCTTGAATTTGAAATTTTCATTTTAATCTGTGCAAACATTTTATAGCTGTAAATCAATTAGAACACTAGATCTAGCGTTGCCTTAAATTGATTTACAGCTCATTTTCAAAGTGAGATCCTCTATTCCTAATGTACAAGAGAAATAATAAACCACAGTAAAATAATTGAAAACGTTAATAGATTTGAAATAAGAAATAAAAAGCTCTACATTTTTACGATTTGTACAATGCTGTTAGGAATAAAGTGTAAATTTCTTCAAAAAATAACCACTCGTACGTTACGGATACCTCTTAAATACACAAGATTATTCTTATTATTTGACCTCGCACTACTCACTGGACTGTTTCTAATATCTTTTGTGACTTGGCTTGTGAAATGGACTTTGACTGATTGCGCTATACTGATTTCGCGATATTAAAGGATTGTGATGTCTGCACAACGAAATTTGTTCTCTAATGAGGAATACGCCGATATCATGTATTTTTATGGATATTGTTGCGGCAATGCTGCAGCTGCTCGTCGTGAGTACATGCGTCGCTTTCCTAATCGCCGAATACCCGATAACACTGTTTTTATTGACGTGTATCGACGAGTCAGAGAGACGGGAAGCGTGGAAAGGCGACACACTGATTTTGGTAGACCACGCGTGTATGCCCCAGATGACGAAGAAGCAGTACTTCGTATTTTTCAAGAAGAGCCTACGATATCCACGAATGTGACGACGAACCGCTTAGGCATGTCGCAGTGGAAAGTTTGGTTTACCGTGCATACAGCTGGGTTGTATCCATATCATTATACGCCAGTGCACATAATTGAAGAAGGAGATCCTGCCAGACGTTTAGATTTCTGCTGATTCATGCTGAATGCCGATACGGAAAATCTAAGCTTTCTAAAAAAAATTTTATGGACGGACGAGTTGAAATTTGAACAATGGTATAACGAATTACCATAACGCACATTTTTGGGCCCCAAAATCAGAACTAAATCCCAATAAAAGAGGCCGCAAGGATCGCAGCGACGCTTTTCTCTAAACGTGTGGATGGGAATAATAAATGATAATTTAATTGGACCACATTTTCTGCCAAATAATTTAACGGGTGCAGCTTATGAAAATTTTCTGCGAGAGGATATGTTTTCTCTGCTTGAAGACATGCCTCTACAAACGAGACAGGAAATGATTTACCAACACGATGGATGTCCGGCACATTCTAGAATTACCGTGAGACAGTGGTTAAATGCAAATTTTCCCGACTGGTGGATCGGTAGAGGAGGACCGATCCCTTGGCCAGCAACATCCCCAGACCTTACGCCCATGGACTATTATTACGTTTGGGCCCCCAAATAAGAAAATTTTGGTAGTAGTTTAGTTATAATATATGAAAAGTTTAGTCTACGACATTTCTCCTGTCTCTTCAATAGAAGAGCTAAGAAGCCGTATTGTAAGTGCAGCAGAACTAATAAAAAATAATTTGTCAAGTGCTGTAGTGAAAACTAGTCTTAGGAAGAGAATGCGTATTTGCATTAGGAATAGAGGATCTCACTTTGAAAATCAGCTGTAAATCAATTTAAGGCAACGCTAGATCTAGTGTTCTAATTGATTTACAGCTATAAAATGTTTGCACAGATTAAAATGAAAATTTCAAATTCAAGGTTCATTTCCTGTTTATGTTTATTAATCTTTATTAAAATTATTATGTAACTTTTTGTGTAAATGTTGTATCTTGTTGGATAGCTTATAATGTGTAGATGTTTTTAAAATGTTCTGCCGTCCAAGTACATTGGTGTTTTTTTGAAAAAAAATACACTTTATTCCAAACAACATTGTAAAAATCATAAAAAATGTAGAGTTTTCTATCTCTTATTTCAAAACTATGAATGTTTTTATTTATTTTATTGTGTTTTATAATGAACTAGAGTAAGCTGTAACTGAATGATAAATATTTATACTAAAATACGCCGTAGTTTTTTTTAAATCTTGTTTTGAAAGTTGTATTACCCTACTCTTTTTAAAAAAAGGAAAAAAATATGAAAGATAGGATAGCTTACATCTCAACTTATGATAGAAAAAATTACCATCCGAGCGAAGCCGGAACAGGCAGCTAGTTAATTATATACAAAAATATAATATGGAAAGTTTTACCAACCTTAAATATGTAGTTCCCAGTTCAAACGACCCTTGAATGTGATACATTGTGGAAGATGTTCCCAGTTTATATATCTTAATAAACACCAGAGAACTAATGAATATTCAATATTTTACCGCGTCATTGCTTAATGAAGTGTGAAATTCATAATAATTTCAATATTGAGGTAAATTCAATGAGCGTAGGCTTTATTACTTTGGAATATTTGGACCGGCAAAACAGATGAGAATAATATGACTAAATTATAGTCCTTGCTTTCTTTAAAACTATTAGCCGAGGGATTAGCGCACACATTTAATTCCACTGATTGACCGCAATAATCGAGTTCAATTTCCGACAGGTTCATGTATTTTTGCCATGAACATTTAAATATCTGCCTTTAAATTTATTAAATTTATTCTTGTATCTATTTTTCCCCATGTTGGTCCGGGCTATTTTGTAAAATAGACCACCTGCAATCCTGTGCCAGGCAGCTCGTAAAATACGACATAGGCGTAGACGAGCATAGGTTTACCATCATCACTAACACCGTGAGATCTGACTAGGTGGCAGAGTTTCGCAGCGACTCGCTTGGATTAGTACCACCACCTTACCCAGTTCTGCCGCCGCAACGTCAGTTCTTGCCGTCGACGTGTTCCGGTCCGGAGGATAAGGTAGTCGGTAAACTTACTTTTGCTCGAAGCCTAACATCCCGGCCTAAGGTTGACAACGCACTATTACCACCTTTGGTGTCTCTAGGCGGCATGAATTTCTTACCATTAGTAAATCCGTCTGCTTGTTTGCCTTTCAATATCATAAAGAAATTCAAAGATCTTTTTTTTTACCGGATGCTTGGTCTAGAAGTTGCGCACACGTCTAATTGCACCGATTAACCGCAAGGCTCAGGTTCGTCTCCAGACGGGGACAGGCATTTATGTGATAAACATTTAATGTCAGCATTTCTGGATCTGAGTGTTTATTAAATTTATTCTTGTATCTATTCAAGTATTTCTATGTGTGTGTATCGTTGACTACAAATCATAACACAAGCATATAATTTGCTTACTTTCAATTTGTGTAATTTTCTAGGGATATTTTTTTTTACTATTCTTGCACAAGTAGCATTACACCCCGCCTACTGGTCGGTAACGCATCATTAATGTTAAGTACATTAACGCATCAATAATATCTATAATGACTACAGGCGTCGTATGTCTCTTACCACCAAGAGTAAGTATGTTTACAATTATTGTAGTATTTTACTTATGCACGGAATTATATAAATTTATGTCACATAAAGTACTATAGGTAAATTCGTCTTTAAGAGTTTTTGAACCGAGTTTTTGAAACCCCAAAAGAAGGGGTTTTTAAATCAAATGTATGTTATTTGTTTATATTTGATACGTGATTACTCGTCCAACAACGAACTGATTTTAAAGAATCTTTTTTTTTGAAAAGTTGGTCATAAATTCGAGGTCATAATTTTTTTGTCGTGGTCCAACTTGTGGTTTTTGAGTACTCAATGAGGTATCAATTACAAGTACCTGGATGCTCTGGCTTTGCTCGATATTTTTGTAGTAAACACTCATTGACTTCGTGTCACTTAACAACGCCATCTGTTGGGACAACTTTATTGCTCACAAAAAATAGTATTATAATTCGCCAATAGATGTCAGAAAGAGTCATATTTTTTAGTTTAAAATTTTCAGTTAAAACACGAATAAAACGATATTTTCTAAAAATGATTCCTAGCTAGATCGATTTATCGAACCCGAAACCCCCTACATACTAAACTTCATGAAAATCGTTGGAGCCGATTCCGAGATTCCAATTATTTATTTATATATATACAATAATTGCTCATTTAAAGGTATAAGATAAAGTCGTTAACAATGACAATGAAATGTTGATAAAATTTAAGTGTGACCATCTCGGAGCCCTAGCTGTCTTTTGAAAAAATAATTGACAAATAACAACGTGGCAATCAAACAGTTGAAGTCTACGTTTTGTAGTTTTACTGCAAATTGTTTAAATAAACCATTTGATTTAAAATTAAAAATTATTTATTAACTAAGTATATTACAAATTTTAGAATATTTCCCTTAGGACAGCTAGTTTTTAAGCATTTCCATTCCATTCAATGTTTGTACAGTTTTGTTCAGTTAAATTCCACTAGTGAAATAATAATCAAGAAGTCTAATATGTTTTCTTGTGCCGTTAAATCTCACTCGACTAGCTAATGTGAAGATGCTATTGATTTCTTGAATCTGAAGTCAAGTCTGGATGACATGAAATGTGAAATAACCAAAAAGAAAAAGAAATTTGTGCGGAACTTTCCGAACCGGCGCACTTCATATAGCTTTGCATTAACAGTTACTAACAGTTTGTACAGATTAAAATTTGTTTTACCGTTTTCCCTGCAATTTCTCTGTTTTTTCATAAGAAAACCTGACAATAACTTTAACTCAAAAAAAAAGAATGGGAACAACCAAGCCAAATGGGATTATTTTTGAAGTGAAAACATCTTTAGCGGCGTTGCGCACTTTTTTTGGTATAGGTAAAAACTTCTAAACTCATGCAGTCTGGCGGTCTACAACTGTGCGATTCCGAAGACATTTTTATTTATTTTTTTGAATAAAACCTTTGTGGAATCAGTTACCGAGGGCGGTATTCCCAAACGATTATGACTTAGGAACCTTCAAGAAAAGAGCGTACTCATTCCTTAAAGGTCGGCAACGCATCTGTGATACTCCTGGTTTGCGGATGTCCGTGGGCGGAGGTGATCACTTTCCATCAGGTGACCCACTTGCTCGTTTGCCTCCTCTTCTATAAAAAAAAATAATTATATTAGTGTAACATACACATGATACGTAAAACAGTACAAGTGTCTCTGCATTTAAAAATAAGAAGATATAAGCGCCTTTTTGCGACAATATATTTTTTCTTAATCGCTATTTTTTTATTTCAACTAATAGAAAAAATGTTATATACATTTTTGTTCAGCCAGTACAAATAATAATTGCAGGAATGCTCTCTATCTTATTAAACAGACTAACGTAGTGGTAAAATTAAGTTGATATTATAGTCGTTTTCATATTGTAATAAAAATTATGATACCTGGGGGGTGATTATGTAACTCAGTTACCAACTCAAAATGTACATCGAATCGCTGTCAAATGACGTGTTTTGTATTTGCTATCTCCAGTGACCAACAGAAATACAATAGAGATAGCAAACACAAATGACGTCATTTGATGTACACTTTTACAGTTTGAGTTGACAACTGAGATACATAATCACCCCCCAGGTTAAGCCTTGGAGTAAGATACTCCGTGTTAATTAATAAGACGGTCTAAGTTAAAGAAATTGCTTGAAATCTTTTTATTTATCATGGAAGCGAACTGGGAATTGACTAAAAGGAAGTTATTGTTCACGCCGAAGTTGCGGACGAGCAGAGCGGAACAAAGACGAAACTTGTATTAAATTAAGCTATCCAACAAAGTTGAAAAGGCCAAGTTGGACAACCGTAAACAAACACTATAAGCACTTCTGACTCGACTGTACGTGAACAAAGAAACTGCGAAGTTAGTGAACCCCTTTTTATGATTAGGCAATAGTTGGTACACTGGCGTGGTAATATAATTAGTCATGAATAAAGATAATCAAAACTCCCTCAGAACTAAATTGTATTTAGTTTCAGTTACTCGAATTTTGAATTATTTATTCATTAACTGTTTGAGTGATTAAAACAAAACCATTTATCGTTTATAATTTAAGCGGGGTACATCTACAAAAACCGACTTTGATGCCATCACAGGTGCCTCTTGTAGGTTTACGTGAAATAAGGATGATTTTTTATTATTATAATTCCTATATTAAGTTAGTATATCTAAAAGTAGTAACTGTACACGTGGTGTTGTATTCTCTATGTACCTAACTGTAAGCAGTATTTGTTTTGTTCCTTGTGGAGCTAATAAATAAGCAAAGAGAATCTATCAGGTGTCCCGTAAATTTCCCGCCAATCCTCGTCGGCGACACGGTGTCGCGATTTCCAATCTGTGGCGCACTTAAGCTGTCAAATAGGATGAAACGACGCGTAACGTTGAAAGTGACATTCATCCGAGGAACTTGCATATACTTCATTTGAAAGCCTATTCCACGCTGTTAAACGATTATAGAACGTCGAATGTGACGGGTTCGCTCGGCTAAATGTTTATGCTAAAAGTTTAGGCGCCTCTCTTTTGATATATGAAATTTTATGACAGTGACATTCAGGTTAATGGAAGTACTATAGTCTATGAGCATGAAGCCATAGGCTACTCATTGACATAACATTATGACGTAGCACGTGCATGAGACTACTACAGAAGGTTACACTCCTAATAAGGAACAGATGTCATTTGCAAATATTTCTGACTCTCTTTATTAAACCGGCTTCTCTCTCATTTTGACTTTACAAGACTCTCTGAAAGTGACGCTTGTAGGTATAATAAAGAGAGTCAGCAATATTTGAAAATGTCGTGTGTTATCTGCTAGTAGTGTAACCTACAGTAGTAGTCTATAGCTTCATGACTATAAGCCTATAAATAATATAGGCACTCATTATTTTAAACATTGGTGGTATAAAATTTACCATATTCACAAAAGTAACAACTATCCGTGAAAATACATAAAACGAAAGTACTTCCCCAGTGCAAAGGTTTAAGAAATGACACTATCATCACCTGAAAAAAATTAACCTAACAACAATCAATCTGAATTCGGAGTAGGTTAACGATTCGAATAGATTTGTATATACTACTTCCTGTCTAGCGTTTCCCCCGTGTTGGTCCGGGCTCCTTTGAAGAATAGACCATCTGCCTTCCTGCCAGGCAACTCGTAAAGGCGAGCAAAGGCTTACCGTCACTAACACCATGATATCTGACTAGGTGGTAGAGTTTCGCAGCGAGTCGCTGCGAAACTCCACCAAACTCGGATTGGTACCACCGCCTTACCTATTCCTGCCGCCATAAAGTCATGACGTGTTCCGGGTCGGAGGGTAAGGTAGCCGTTAAACTTACTTTTGCTCGAGGCCTAACATCCCGGCCTCAGGTTGGCAACGCACCATTACCACCTTTGGTGTCTCTAGGCGTCGTGAATTTCTTACCATCAGGAAATCCGTCTGCTTGTTTGCCTTCCAATATCATAAAAAAACGTCTAAGCTTACCATTTGCGTGTTCTAGTTAAAGACGAATCTAAGAGGATCTCCTTTCTTAGCAGGGCCGGTGCGTCCATTTAGGCGAACTAGGCAACCACCTAGGACGCTTAGATATGGAGGTGCTAAAGCATGGGAAGCAACTCGACCACCATTCACGCGAACCAATCTTTGTGGAATAGCTGAATTGCATAAGAGTCTCGCATTGCATGCATCGCATAATGAGTAAAAATATTAACGAGAAGCTTTTACGTAGCATTTAAGGTCCGACTTTATTCATTTACCTAATCGAAACCCCCTTCTGACAAAACTTCTGGATACGTGCTTATGTTTAGCGTCTTTTTTGTGTATTTATTCAGCTACTCTCCAGAAAGCTACTCTTCTGATAGCTCGTTTTTAAGTTAGTTAAATTTAAAAGACAAAAGTGTATAACTGTTCATGTACCTCGACGACATTGTAACAAAATAAGTTGTCTGGTGGAGTTTTGACGCCATCGTGAATGGAAGTGGTCGTAATTTTTTTCATTATTATTGAATTTTGTGTTTATATTGAGTGAAATTGTTAATTTAGGTGGGAATTAGATCAATTTTGTTCAGTGAAAGTACACAAATGAAATAATCATGAAGAAATTAGTATATCGTCCATTTCCTTGCTGCCGTCAAATCTCCTAGATGAGCTTGAGTAACGAAGCCACCGCTTTACTCAAGACCCTGACCTGACATGACTTTGTACATAGTGACTTATGACTGACTTGTATTAACTAATTAACTAGCTTGACTTTGGCAAAGTAGTCGTGAAAAACGATCGAAAGCCATATTTATAAAGAAGAACAAGAAGAAGAAGTTGTCTGGTGTAGTCGAATCGTGACCAAATTTATATGGAATACACTAAAAATAGACATAATTGTCTTCTGTTTTTATAAAATTCTAAACGTGTAAATTACCTTAATTTGCTTTGTGCTAAATGTCCCAAAAACACTAATTGAGATTGAAGTAGAGAAGACCGAGGAGAGCTATGACGAAGGCAATTTCTCCCTACCTATAATCTGTGAGCTGTAAATACCGCTCGATGTCACTTCAGAGACGCTCTACTTGACCCAGTACCCGTGAACGTAGACCTATACCTACCTGTAGTGATATTATCAACTAAAGTTCGGTGAAGTTGTAAAAATCGCAAGATTAGCAACAAGTTAGTCATTCAAAAAAAAAAAAAAGATATTATCAAGATACGAATATATAGAACTGGAGACCAAACGGTGCTTGAAGTCAAAAAATTTGGCCTTGAGACTCAGTGTCGGTTCTATATAATTATATAATTTTTACGAATATTCGAAAACTACATAAACTTGGAAAATTCCTGATTTCCAAAATATCAAACTATTGTAGTCTTTGTATTAAACTATATTAAATTTTTGTTGTGTGAACATTTTAAGCCGGGTTTCGTTGCTAGGCAATTACAAACAAAAACGTTTGCTAAGTACCATGTAAAAATTATCCCATTATTTGGGTGATAATCCGCGTATCACTATTTTAATACATCGTTGCTAATATCTATTTATTTTATTTTAGTCTGTACATTATTATTCATAATAAAGCCCACAAAACAAAAAGTAATACGTAGGTCACACTATAAGTTTAGCGTAACTTAAAAAAACATGTTGTGACAAAAATATTATGTTTATTGCTTTTCAAAATAATTTCCTTTACATTTTAAACATTTTTTCATGCGATCGAACCATTTTTTAAAACAGGAGGACCACAGATCTGAAGGCATGTTTTCTACGTGCTGATTGAACGCTATCACTGCCTCTTTGGAGTTGGTAAAAGTCTCTCATCAAATCTTTGATTTTGGGAAAAATACAGATATCACAGGGTGCTAGGTCGGGGCTATGCGCAGGATAAGTGACGAGATGTACTTTTTCGGAAGGTAAAAATGACTTTGTTTTGTTGGCTGTGTGTGAAGAAGCATTATCATGGTGTAGGGGAATGTGGCTTTTAGGTCGTCTTTCGCGTGCTTTTGGTTAATATTATTCTCAACAATAAATATAAATTAACACTCTTTTGATCTTCCAGTGGAATTGTACAGATGGGACCCGTAGCTGAGATAAAAACTTCTATCTCACTTTTGTTGGCCTGTTCTCATTTTCAAACACCCATTCACAAGATTGCTGTTTTTTTCGGATTCAAAACAATAAATCCACGTTTCGCCTCCTGTCTGATCTGTCTTTCCTGACCCAACGATAGCAAAGTTTTTTGAAAGTTCGGAAACTTTCAATTCTTCCTGTGAAATTTTCTGAATTTGGCTCATACCAATCCCCAATAGTCCTCGAATTGTCTCATAGGTAATCCGGGGGGTTTCTTCAATTAACCGCTTAGCAGCAGTCTCATTATTTTCGTTGACGGCAGTTGAAGGCCGCCCTTTACAAAATTTGTCATGTAAAGAAACTCGACCTCTCTTCACCACATAAAATTATTCAGCAAACCATCGCCTCACGGTGCTCAAACAAGGTGCTTCTCTCCCAAAAGTAAAAGTAAGTAGTTTTGTTGCGTACGTAGAACTCTGATGTGTTACAAAGAGTATAATACCTATACAGGATGTGTGATAAAAAAACAATTGACAAATTATTACCCGCCAATTGTTTTTTTTTTATTACTACGTAAGAAAGTTGCAACGTTTCAAAAATATAACATTCGAAATTCAAAGTTCCGATTAGCTAGAAGTGCAAAACTTTTAGTGTGCCCCTGTGGTGTGCCCCATGTGTAGTGATAAAACTAGTGTTTGAGGCACTTACAACAAAAAGATCAAACTTTAAAAATCCGTAATGTAGAGAAACATTTGAACTTAAAGGTCCACTTTGATATACATACAAATATTTACGCCAAGTCGCACTGAAGGGTAGGCAGAGAGTATTGATTGCCAAATGAAAGAAGTTTACCGGGTCGGCTAGTATTGAATGAAAAGTTACTGATTAAATAGGTATGCTTACAAACGTCATATTAGATTTGGAGCTCGCTCTGTCTAAACCTCGAGTATATGACACCCCC
>NJDC01002735.1:212071-265698 GCA_002245475.1 Calephelis virginiensis | reverse complement strand
CTGACACGAAGACTGGATCCGCCCTTGTGTATACGTTGGTCGAACTGATCGCAGTTTTGAGTCTGGTTACAAAGAACACATATCCGCTTTCAAAAACCTTCGTCCAGTAAATATAATTTTGCTAAACACGTTTAAATACGGAGCATAATTTGGCAACAGATCATACTTTCGAATAAATCCATACTTCTCATAAAGGATTAAAATTAAATATAATAGAACATCTTGAAATTATAGCATGTAATAACATAGACTCTACTACGCTGTTAAATGAACAAACAAATTTGACCAACAGCTCACCCCGGCTACACATTTTTGACAACAAAGGTGCTACATCCATCAGGCATACTAGCTAAAGCACACCCGCTCGTGAACTCGCGAAACGCTACAAATAGGGCGAGTCGCGTGCGCGCGGACTAGTTTGTGCTTGACTTGTTTGTGCTTGACTTTCATGGAGTGCAGTCTAATTCTACTGATGAAGCTTCGGTTGCAAGAAGAAATGTTCGTTGAGTTTTTAGAAGTGTGTGTATTGTTGGTGCTAATGAAACGGTTTAGTGGCGTGTGTGTGTGTGTGTGTGTGTGTGTGTGTGTGTGTGTGTGTGTGTGTGTGTGTGTGTGTGCGTATGTGTGCGTATGTGTGCGTGTGTGTGTGTGTGTATGTGTGTGAAGCTGGAAACATTTAGTTTCTGATAAGTCCAATTCATTCATAACGTATTGTCTTTCCTATTTTGTCGCACCATATTAAGAATCAATTTTTAGGCGATAAATTGCAAATCAAATTATTTTATTTGGATTTAAATATAACATTTTGCAACCTAATGCATATTTCTATCAATTATTTTATTCTTTTTTGTTCTTGTCAAATTACAAGTAATCAAAGAAATTTAGCAAAAAGAGTTTGCTTTGTTTATAATATGGTAAATAGTATTTTTTAGTAATCAGACAATCTAAATACAAATCCGTCACAACTTACCTCGGTTGTGACAAAGGGCAGTTTTTATTTTTGTTGACTTTCTATGAAGCTATAACAATTTGAATATTTTTTATGCTCGTTTGGATAAGGAAAAATAGCGCTACCTTAATTCACATAACATTAGGTCTTAACTATGAAATGTAACTTATGTAAGATAATATGTTACCCATTCCAAAAAAGTGCGTAACGCCTCTAAACAAGTTTTGACTTCAAAAATGTCTCTCCTCGCTCTCCCCTACTTAAAATAAATTCGTGTGTTTGTTACCGCGTCACGGAGCACTACAAAACAAATGTTGATTGACTTTTTAATATTGGAATTATATGAGTCTACACTATGATTCATCGAAAGCTGTTAAAGGAGGAAAGTATTTTTATATTTTCAATTAAAGTAATATAAAATAGGATTTTTCCATGCAACATTTTGTGAAACCATAGGTGTAGTCCAGTAAACCATGTTGATAATGTAAATTCTCTATTATACATCAGACATATACATTTGACGAATCCTTTTCTTCCTATAATACCTTCCTGTTAAATAGAACTACTAGGTAGAATAAATATCAGAACGAATGCTTGTGATAAGTGTGTTAGTCAGCGATACTTATACATAGAAATACTGCTACGTACCAGAATAAATATAATTATTATGGCAAAATAAATGCGGATATCTTTAATAAGTAATAATTATCTTTCTGCAACAAAAACGTTTACTATTATCATATCAGTTCTATACAACTCCTTTTTTGTCAGAAAGTTAAGTATTCTATTGAATAATATCAAGATGCTTAATAATTAACACGAGATTTCTCTACATAAGACGTTTTACCTACCATATTTAGAAACCCCATAAACAATACCCGCCTGGTGGGCCAAAATCTTGTCAATAAACATGTAATTGATACAATAGATAGGGACAACTAGAAATAATAATCTTGTCTGAACGTCAATGTTTGTTAACTATGAATCCAAGAGCAAATAGAGTAGTCAAGGCGATACCATTTTAATCTAACTGTGCGCTGAACGAATTGTCATCGATATGCAACCACCAGGTTGCTTTGGAATTATTTACAAAAACAAGTAAATAGTTCGATGGTAAAACTTCTTAACTTATCCTATATTTTTTCGGAATTCGATTTTTTTTCATTCTCTCTATTAGGTAAGGCATATAATATGAAATTAGCAAAAATTCTTTGCTTTGGTTGTTGTTGTTTTTTAATTTTATCCCAGTCGGGGAAAGGATCTGAGTCCATACAACCACGTCTTCCGTATTAATAAATCTTTTTCTTGTTGTATATTTTCATTTCATATCTTCCGTATTCATTCTTTATTTCAGTCATTGGTCACTAATTTACAAAATCATGTCTGGTCTTGAGTAAAAAGGTGATTTCGTTACACAAGCTCGTCTATGAGATTTGGCGGCAGCGAGGAAATTCACGTTACACTAATTTTTTCATGATTATTTCATTTGTGCACTTTCACTAAACAAAATTAAACTAATTCCCACCCAAATTAACCAATTTTACTCATGTTTTACACTAAATTCAATAATTGTAAAAAAAATACGACCATCTTCATTCACGATGGCGCCAAAACCTCTTTGCTTTGTATGCAATCTGACTTCCTCTTTGCTTTGGTTGTTGTTTTTTAATTTTATCCCAGTCGGGGAAAGGCAAAGGATCTGTGTCCATACAGCCACGTCTTCCGTATTAATAAATCTTTTTCTTGTTAAATATTTTCAATTTATGTCTTCCGTATTAATTATTTATTTCAGTCATTAGCACTATTTACACAGTCTTGTCTGGGTCTTGAGTAAAGCGGTGGTTTCGTTACACAAGCTCGTTTATGAGATTTGGCGGCGGCGAGGAAATTCACGATACACTAATTTCTTCATGATTATGTCATTAGTGCACTTTCACTGAACAAAATCAAACTAATTCCCACCTAAATTAATTAATTTTACTCATATTTTACACTAAATTCAATAATTGTGAAAAAATTACGACCATCTTCATTCACGATGGCGCCAAAACTCTCTTTGCTTTGGTTCGGAATTCCAAATTCAATTTTATACCAAAGAGTATATTATAAATACTACGTAATAAGAGGCGAGACTTCCATAGATACATAGCAAACCCGAATTTGTATAAAGTTTACTTGAAAAAATATAACCCGTATAATTTGTAAGTAAGTCTATAGGCATTCAGATATAAGGTAACTAGTGTCATATGATTTGGGCGAATAAAAAAACATAGCAAACTTATTTTTATCATTTTTTTATATGAAAGTTGCGCCAAACTGATTTATACAGCTATTTCCACAAATACTTATTTGAGTTCCGTAAGCCGTCCATCATTTGTTTTTTTTTTTTTGCTTTTATTATATTGATTGTGTCGTCCAGTTTACAAAATGTCCAACTAGAATTATCGCGTTATATACGAGTACGAGTTCCATTACGGCACCAGTGCTGCAAACACGGCCGGAAGGGTCAATGATGTGTATGGCGGTCTTGTCGCAGAAGAAAACAGAGTGCGTTTTTCGTTTTGCAAATTTCGACCTACAGAATAAGCTCGTGGACGGTCGGTGACCCATGTTCACAATGAAAAAATCGAAAGCTGTAATGAAATCAGATCCAGCGCAAACCACGTCCAAGTTAGGTGCAGGCTGTGGTGTTAGTGATAAAAAAAATATCCACTTGAAGCAAATTGGTAAGATTAAAAACTTGAAAGGTGGGTTCTAATATATATTTGAGTGAAGCGAACCGGGAAACGCGCGTCGACTGCTGCGTTACATACTTGACAGTCACAATAATGGTTTTTAAGTAGTTGCATTGACGTAAGTAGGTATAATATTGTAGAACATCTTTTTGTGCTGTCATTAATAATTTCCGCAGCATGCAATGAAAGAAATTTTGTAGCTAACTTTCTTACACCTTGTATTACATTATTGCCGTTTGGGTAGAGATCCCGAATTTTCTCTAGTTATAAACATAGCCCAAGCTCATCAGGGATAATGTAGGCATCTAATGTTGGAAGAACTTTTCAATTTGGTGCAGTAGTTTCAGGATCTGTTCAATACAAACAAACTAACATATCTTTCCTCTTTATTATTAGTATAGATAACAGATTTCTCGTTTTCTCTTTCCTATTTATTATTAGTATAGATTCCATAAAGTAAGGATGAGCATAGATTGATGTAAAGCTAGTCTAGCATCTTGACTCAATCAAAACCTTGCTTTGAAAATTGAAATAGTTCTTTTTACTTTATTACTTATTTAATAACTGATATATTTCGAAATACAAACTTATAGTGGAAAAATTGGTGGTTATGAATGTAGGAGACAGTAGGACCGTTTCTTGTTAGTGCTTTTCTGGTGGTTTTAAGACATGAATCTGATGGAAAGCCAGTTTAGCTGTTGGCAGCACTGTTTGACAGACATTTGTCAAAATCAAATGGCATAATATGACACACAGAACAATATTACTCACAGAGAAGAACTGTATCTACATATACAATAAATGCAACCATAGCCTTACACAGCTACGAGACAGTGGCGCCCCGTAGGTATATCAAACGAAAACTACTAGGAACGGGTCTTTTTTTATATTTAATATTTAATTACTTTTTAATTTGTTGATAAAAAAAAAACAAATTGCCACTAAAATTTAAAAAACTCAAAATCATTTATTCAACTTACAAAAAACACTTATAAACGCAAGGGGTACAATAACATTACAATAATTAGAAATTTTAGGGGCAACTCAATTTCTTATCAAATAAGGCAATTATATCATGCATAGAAAATAACAAGTAAAACAGAAATTGTTTTTTCACATTTTAATTCTTAATATTTTACATTTCATAAAAAGTTGTTTTTGATGCAAATGCAAGAAAACAGTAAGAATAGGTTAAGAAAACTGTTATAAATCACATTCATGTCTTCATTTGGCATGTTTTATAATCGTTTACGGACATTTTAAACAAAATTCACCAATTTCACTATTTTCTAAAAATAACTAGCAAGTTAACCTAAAAAGTTTCCAGGCGTAACTTTAATACGTCGAACGTCCTTTTTTAAAAATATAAACACTTGAGACCAGTACAAACACACACAGGAATGATGCAACGAAATCACAACTCACTTAACACAAAATATCGTCACGAATCAATTAATGTACTCGTATTTATAATAATGGCGGCTTCGGATTTCTAACAAACTCGCAGGCCAGTGTGACCGGTTATTTCAAATAAATAATATGAAAAATCAGCAGTTCCCTAATTAATTGATTAATGAGCTATTTATTAAAATATAAAGTATATATTTTAAATAACAATGTTTTAATAACACTTGTATGTATATTATTTTTTTGGTAGTGCAGCCTATATCAGCACACCCACATGCAAACATTTTGTATGTGTTAAGTGCGAAAATACGTCTATACGAGAAACAGGATCCTGATATGACAGTAGGTGATAGTTGATATGTCAATTTTGAATTTGTTCTAAGCAATCATAAGAACAGGTTTTCCCAATACAATTTTCTGCTTAGATTTACCTACTGATTCATTTCACATTCTCATAACAGTAATAAGCTTGTAACCGCTATGTCCCAGTTTCTCTGGCTTACTTATTTTAGTTTCTACCGTGCTAGTAAGCAGATGTGTAAGCTGAAATGTTAAATATTTTAGATCTTGCGTTTTTAGGTCTAGCCTTAACTGTAACTTGTACCGGGTTTGTGATAAATCATTATGAAAAGCACGTACCAGATTTTATCATCAAGGGGTTTAAGTATGGAAGTTTTGCATATCAAGGTTCTGGTGCTAACTACTTGCAAATAATTGAAATTCCTAAGGCATACTACAGACATTTTTATTTATTTTCGTCTGTGTTTAGCGTATTTACTTTTGTGTACGCATTACTTGTATATTTCCTTGATTTCAGTGTACATAGATATGTGGTTCTAGCTTTAAAAGTGTTGTTAGAACAGGATAAACCATCAGGTATTTATGTTTTATTTATAAAAAATTAAATACGCAGGTATTTGCATTGATTTATCAAAACTGTTCTTACACTTCATTGTATATCGATATTTTAGTTCGATATAGTAAGAGCTATATGATCCTATGAAGTTCTTTATCTGTTTGTCATATACCAATCAATGACTACTGATTTGTAAGTAGAAAATCTTCCCTTGGGGGATACTAATTACTAACCCGTCAGAGTACTTAATAACAAGAGATAATATAATTTTATGTAATCATAAGAAATTGGTTTTTGGTCTGCTCATGCTGATTCCAAACCATGTTTAACATTTGCACTTTCCTCTCAATTCAAATAAAATTATGGTAGCAATTTTTTTGCACCTTGCACCACCATTAACCGAACTGGATAGACTACATTCATTTTAATATTTTGGTATTCAATATATGTTGTAAAAAATACTAATTGGGTACCTACAAATTATAGTAAAATCATTTTAGCTTTGCCTTATCATTTCACTGGTATCATTGGTACCAGCAATAAAAACAGATTCAGATTAGACAAAAACAAACAAAAATTATGCATTTTAGTAAACCATGCATCTGATAACCTGCTAATCAATTTATTTACAGTTTCCATCTCAGCATCACTTATAGCACTGTTACTTCTAACAATTCAATGTGCAAGAAGATACTATGAAACATATTACATTCAAGTTTTTGCCAAATCAAGTAAAATGAACTTGAGCCATTACATTGCTGGTATAGGACATTACTTTGCTGTAATTGTTGCTGCAATTGGACAAGCTCCTTTATTTTGTGGTAAGTTTTTATGGCTTTCTATTTGCTACAGATTCTATGTAATAATAATTGTTTTAATTGTGGATATGATTTACATGTACTTTGAATTTAAAGTATTCAACTGCACAATTTTAAATACTAGATGGTACATCACAGACAAACCAAGAAGCAAAGAAAACCGAAACTTGATATCCAAACTAAGTAAAGAAATAAGAGAAAACATAAGAAAATATATAAAACTAAAAAGAACAAAAAAATTGAAAAATGAAATCCAGAGAACAGGGGGAACAAGAAAGGCATTAAAGGAATTACAGGAATACGGAAAGGAATGGATACCAAAACTAATAAGCAACCTATCTAAACATGCTACACATCGCAAAAAATTCAGGAACTTGCCACAAACTATTACAAAATCCTCTTCTCAAATAACAATAATGAATGTGATAGTAACACTTACATAAATCGAAAAGTGTTGTATAAAAATATCCCAACAATACTTATACAAGAAGTGCAGAAAGCTGTCTTGTCACAAAAGTTATAAAAAGCTCTAGGACCGGAAAACAACAAACGAGCTTATCAAAGGTACACTCAAGGAAATAAGCCCAATATTAACCAAAATATTCAATAATATATTAACTTTAGTTACTATCCCAAAACAATGGAATGAGTTGCATATTATTCTCCTACACAAAAAAGGGAACAAGGATGATATCGGCAACTATATTCCCGGTTCCAATCCGGTGGTAGATTTATTATTGTATAGATGCGTCACAGGTGCCTCTTGTAGGTTTACGTGAAATAAAGATTTATTATTATTATTAATACTCAAAAGCGTTTGACAGTATAAATCACAAATGTATTTGGAGAACAAGGGGTGGATGATGACTAAGGGAACAAGGGGTGGATGATGCCTATGTAGAACCCATTAAATCTATCTACAAAGAAACTATCTACCTAGAAACTAAGGGAGATCCATTTCCAATAAATAGTGGAGTAAAACAAGGGGACCTGCTGTCGCCTAAATTATTTAACGCTGTACTGGAACAAAAATTTAGAGACTTAGACTGGCATCAACATCAATGGTCGCCGCCTCAATCACCTGAGGTTTGCAGATGACATTGTATTACTGGAGGAGGATTGCAAGTTACTGGAACGCATGATAAGAGATCTATCAGAAAAAAGTACAAATGCAGGTTTGGAAATGAATGCAAACAAAACAAAATTAATGACCAACTCCTTATAGGTCAACGTGGAGGTAAATGAATTGAATATGTTGAAAAATATGTCTACCTGGGACAAATTATTTTAACGAAAGAGCTAATGTCCAAAGAAAAAAACATAAGAATAGCCTGTGGATGGAAGAAATACTGGTATTTAAAAGAAATAATTAAGAGCAAAAATTTTTTTAAATTCTTTAAAAGATGCTAATTTTAAGGATGTCGAAAATATTTTTATGCATTATTGTGATTAATTTGATATTGTTATGTCAAAGAGAAGTAAATATTTATGTTTACCATTTATGCTCATAAATTATTTTTCAGGAGACCAAAACAGAGAAAAAGTTTTGTGGAATGATACAAGAACCACAATATTAGCTATTCCATGTTCCCTGGTTTTCCTGTTGGCCTGGTATGAACAGTATAAAACGAACATAATATTTGCCAATTTACGAAAAGATAAGAAATCGGGAAATGTGGTAACAGAGGAGCATAAGATACCACATGGTAGATTGTTTGAAAGAGTCTCTAGTCCACATAGACTGTGTGAAATTATTATGTACACAGTTGTAATATTACTTTTACCCACAAAGACCATGTTTTTTATTTATTTATGGGTATTGAGCAATCAGGTACATAATTATTCATTTTTTTCTACACCTACCTACATATTATACATATATTGAATCTACTGCTGTTTGCTTTAATTGTTAATAGGTTTTTTATGTGATAGTTCAGCTAACAAGCACTGCTTTCTTGATGGTAAAAATAACCGTGGCATATAGACACCATAGGTGCCCCGGTTAGGCCTAGTGTGCCAATCTACCAGCTACCCTAGCCTCCGAGCCAGAAAATGACAGTCATTTTGGCGGCACAAATAATTAAGTTGAGTTCACCAGTGACTTGAACACCAGTAGTCTTGATAGTAGTGACCTATATTTTAACCGGTGCTCTCATCTTACGAGCTGTCTGGCAGAGTTAGTCTAGTCCGTTTATTAGACCCAGACCAACACAGGATAAGGATAAAAATTAACCATATTATATCAAAACTGATGAAATTTTAAATAGATTTCATTGGATAACAACAGAGACTGCAAGTAGCAGAAGATATAAAATTTAATTATAATTAAAAATATGTAAATTAAGCATTTATTTTACATTTTTTATAATGGACTTCCACAAAGTAACGCCTGATTCAATAAATTTCGAAATGGATATCAATTAGTTTTATTAATAAATATATTTTAACAGCTTGCTTATCAAAAATCTAATTTTTCAGATTCAAACTGCAATTCACGCACATGTTTGGTACAAAAACAGCTTTAAGGATTATCCAACAAACAGAATGGCTGTCTTCCCAGGATTTTTATAATATTTATAAACCTCCTACATACTTGACTTACATATTCAACATTAACATTTGATACACACTTATATTTGCTCACAGATCAGACAGAATCTTGAATGTTTTGGTCAAATTGGTTGATGAAAAAGTATTTAAATTTACTACTTACTGTTATCAATCATACTAAGTAATAAAATGTCGTCAAGTCAACTCATATCATGCAACTGCAGGTACATTTGTCACATCACCGTGACAATTTTATTATTAAGATACAGTTACAATATTTTAACTTTAAGGACAGTTACTTCACTCTTTGATTTTGACGATTTGCAATTATTATGGAAAAGTAGATGTGAGAAAAGAGAAGCATTTGAAAGATAGACTATTTCTATTTGTATAAGGACAAAGAATCATGTATAAGAATTATTCAGTATTAGATATTTGACTCACACTAACACTAAACCTCGTAATAATTTTACCATATTTAGATTCGTTATTAAGTTTACCTTTAGTGTTTAAACAGAGGCTTTTAAATTGATCAAATTATAAGTTTAAAATTAGAAGTACTTATTCTAAATTTCAAAATCTATTTTTTTTTAAATATTAATAGACAAAAGAATATGATTTTCTATATGTCTGCGAAAGATATAAAAAATATGCATAGGTAAATATGAATTATGAGGCTAAAAAATTAACCAAATATTACTATTTAGTTTTTAAATAGATTAAAAATAAAAACTACATTAATAAGCATTACTTAAAAAATACGGGGTCTGCTATAATAATAAATATTTCTACAAATTGGTTTAACCCCAAACTTATTTAAACAAAATTCTTACCCTTCACTGCAGATCTTTAAATTGATGTATAAATACTTACGAAATACGAATTATACGTCAGAAACTAAGTATAGTTACTGTTGCGACATAGTATTTGACAAGGTATAAATATACATAGTTTATTGACACAGTTATGTTGACTTTCTACATATTATACATACTGGTAAATTAAGGAAAAAACAGACTTGGTTACTAGTTGACCACAAACTAATATAGTATTAATGTAGCCAGCCACACATTGTGGTAAAATAAAAAGAATCGTCGAATAATTGAAAATAAAACAAAAGTTAATTGTTGTTACTATTTATTACAAACGAAACAAATTTATAGTGCATTTAAAAATAAATTATTTTTATATTATTTTGTTTTTCTTGAATCTCCACACCCACCCTTGGCTTTTTAAATTTACCTTATTTAAAGAGGAAGCTGGAATAAAAGAAACACACTTATATGAAAAACTGCAATCGTAATCATTTTAATACAGACCAAAAACCTATTTCGATCTACGCTATATTCTTCTCAATTTCGCTCAATTATCAAATCCCGTTATAAGATCCAGATTATCAGTAAAGCACGTACGCTCTTTCAAATAAAAAAAATATTTTTTAAATCGGTTCAGAAATGGCAGAGAAATCGATTAACATTCATAAAAAATATGAGTCGACTATCCTCCTTTTTCCAAATTCGGTTAAAAAGTTATAAAACAATATTACAAAGATGGTTTTTCACGGGAACGAATCCCAAAGGGTTGCACAATTATTTTGAAAATAATGCGTCGATATAATGAAAAAAGGTACTATTACCTTTTTGTAGTTTACTGGTTTGTTTGTGATATTTGCTATTAAAATAGTTAAGTGATAAAAAGCATTTTTAATGGCATAATGTGAAAACCAGGAGGCTGATCTCAGTGGCCAATTTAAAATGGTAAAGTGTACACCAAATAGCTGTCAACTGACTTCAGTTGTGTTTGCTATCACTATTGTATTTCTGTTGGTTACTGGAGACAGCAAATATAAAACACGTAATTTCACAGCTATTTGATGGACACTTTTCATTTTGAGTGGGCAACAGATACATCGTTAGCCCCCAGATAGCGAGAGGATCTGGCACCCCTTGCTCGGCTACGTACATTTCACAAACTGATTTAGGCTAATGGTAGTGGCCGAGCGTATTCAGCTATCACCTTACCGTTTCCTACCGGTAGAATGATTAGCAATACATGTATTGCTGTTTTTGATATCAATATGCGACGTATATTTTTACCATCTGAAAACCCCTATTTTCTAACTATACCAAAAACAAACGTAACTAACTAGACACGACTTCGTCTACCTAATCACCCGTAGTACTATTTCCAATAATAGTATTTTCAAAAAGTATAACAATTTTTAAAATTCATTTAGCAGTTTTCTAGTTTTTGATATTAAATCTTTACTTGTTTAAGCCCAGGCGGAAAAAGTTTGACGTGTCTATGGCTAGGTATATCTATGGCATCATATCTTTAGTATGGGACCGACTTTAATAAGCATTTTTTTTGTTTCAAACCTATATTATCGAGTTAGTGGTTAGCTAAATTACATGTATGGTATGTAGGAATATGAAGTATGAATATTACATTTTTACATGCAGCATGACCCGCGTATTAAAGCTATTTAGCTCTCCCACGGGATCCCATTTAAATATCGGGACAAGAAGTAGCCTATGTCACTGTGCAGTCTTCTAGTTCTCAACCAAAATATCGATCCGTTGCGACGTCAAATGACAAACAATTACACTTTCTCATTTATAATATTAGTATGTTTCATCGAAATTGAATGTTTAGATTTGATAATAATAGTTGCATTAGTTTAGTACATGTTTACAGAATCGCCACAATCTTACCTGTAAGGGTATCCTTGCGTCTTTGTCCTGAACACGGACAGCAATAAAGAGAAGAATACACAGACTAGTACCAGACCGACAACTGTCTGAAACCGCCGCCTCTTTCCATCCTGTGTCCTTTGTACCTCTGTCCCTTTCGCACCCCCCGCTGCTTCTATCATAAGGATCATACCTACAACTACAGCTCCATCTTTTAAACACATTAAGGAAAAAACATTAAGTTACCATTGTAGCCCGTAATGAAATTAAAATCTATGTATTTATTATATATAACACAGGTTTGTTACAACACTTATAACTCGAGATCTGCTGGATAAATTTTCATGGTTTTTGATACGTTGGATTTGTCTCCGCCCCGAGTTGCAGAGTACGTCTTAAAAACATCTATAAAAATAGAAAGTCGCGTTAGTTAAACCGATTAGGCTGAAAATTGATAGTTTAGAACCGGGGGAATGACATAGGGTACATTTTACCCCGTACAATAGAGAGAAAACTAGGAAAAACAACATTTTAAGTTTTTCTCATATAAAATGACCGGGCGGAACGAAGTTTGCCGGAACAGCTAACATAACGTAAAACTTTAAAGCAGCCTTTCCCAAAGTGGGCGATAACGCCCCCTTTTGGGCGCTGGAAGCCTAGAGGGGGGCGGTATAAATCTTGAAAAAAATGTTTTTTTTTTAAACTAGGCGCAACAAATATGTTATTGAGGTTATTGACAAGAAAAAAACGATGGGGGGGGGCGCTACAAAACAACTGATTTTCAAAGTGGGCGTTACATGAAATAAGTTTGGGAACCTCTGCTTTAAAGCTTGTAACAGTCAAGCATAGGCTTCGTGGGTTGGTTTAATATTTAGTGTCTACAAGCCAAGGTTTTCTCTTACCATTAGGGAAGCCGTGGGTTTTTTGCTGTATTATCTCAAACGTCTTGTACTGGCTCAGATAAAATGTAATTATATTGAATTGCAATATTGTAATATTGTATTGCTCGCTTAACACAGATTAACCAACTACTTTGTCAACAACACTATGACGGTCACAAGATGGCAGAGCTTAACAATGACTCTGCAAGATTTGCGCTTTTATTTATTAGTTAAAGTTTATTTGTTTCTTTCGCGTCTTCTTCTCAGTAACTGCGTTCCAATCCGGCAGCAGTTTTAAGATTTATATAGACGCGTCACAAGAATATTTTCAGATCCAAGTGAAATAAATATATTCTATTCTTTTTTTTATATTGGAAGGCAAACAAGCAGACGGATTTCCTAATGGTAACAAATTCACGCCTCCTAGAGACACCAAAGGTGGTAATGGTGCGTTGCCAACCTGAGGCCGGGATGTTAGGCCTCGAGCAAAAGTAAGTTTACCGGCTACTTTACCCTCCGAACCGGAACACGTCAAGACGTTATGGCGGCAGGAATAGGTAAGGCAGTGGTACCAAGTCTGGCGAGTCGCTGCTGAACTCTACCACCTAGTCAGATTTCACGGTGTTAGTGACGGTGAGCCTATGCTCGCCTTTTACGAGCTGCCTGGCAAGGAATGCAGATAGTCTATTCTACTAAGGAGCCCGGACCAACACGGTCCCCACAAAAACACCCAGGTTCAATCCCATACAAAGCAAATTATTACTGATTACTAGATTCTAGATCAGTGTGCTGTGGGTACACCTGTGGCTATGCAATGGTGGACTATGATGAAAGCATTGAGTGCAAAATATGTTTTTTCAAACCGTAAACATCACAAACTTCCACTGTCTTACTACAAAATAAAATTAACCACTCGTTGAACACATGTTTTACTACACTGCTTAAAAAAGGCGGCCATATCGCCAAAATAGCGATCTTTTCCAAGCAACCTTATTTTAAAGAGATGTAATCAAAGACATTTTACATGATGGTGATCTTAACATATAAAATATCTATTGGAATAGAATTATTATATTATATTATAAGACAAAGGGAAAAATAAACAGATTAACTTTTTTTAACGACGTAAAAAATTGGCTATAATGTTATTATTATGGGCAATCTTATTAATATTGATATTATTATTATTGTCATATTATTGGTTGGATGTCAATTTTAGACAGTTGCTTAGTTGGTGGTAGATTTTAGTATTATATAGACGAGTCACAAGTGCCTCTTGTAAGGTTAATGTAAAAGATATTATTTTCTATTCTGTTCTATATTTAAACTGATATCTATTTTTTTTTGTTCTTCTGCAGCCAATCTCTAACTTGTAATTAATTTGCCCGTATTTTTAAAAAAAGGTGTAGACCCAATTAGGACTACTAACAAAAGTATAAGACAGACAGATATTATTTTTATATTAAAAAGGATACTCAATACTGCTACTATGTAACTCTCAAGCACAAACTGCCCATGTGATCCACCATTAATATAAACAGGGCCATTTTTGGTCCTATGGAAGAACGGTGGGCCTCTAATTTGGTTCCACATTTGACCTGACACCATGACAAAACAGAATAAGACAGCTGCCACCGCCCACATTTGTGTGTTGTATAGAAATTCCAGGTTATTACGACGAAGGTATAGGAAACCACCAATCATAATAAGTAATGACGACAGCGCCAACACTCCTGAGTAATTTGGTGGCCTAAATACACGAATCTGTAATATAAAAATATAATATTATTTTTACATATTATGTTGTATGTATAGTTGAACACAAAATTCATAGATATGTTTTGCCCCACACTGCACTTATGTTAAACTAGTGACTGTAGCTTTAGAGAAAAATGACTTAGAGACCTAGAAGATAAGAAATTCCCAATGCTTAAAATTTTAAAAATGCAATCGTGAGAAACCCATAATGAGATTGAGGTAGGACGTGGAAATTGCTTACCATCACTTGATTCACTTGCCTGTGAATCCCTATAAATCCCTACTTTTCTATAAAACTGCTACTTTTTCTATAAAACTACTACTTTTTTTATAAAACTACTACTTTAGTTTATAAAAAGCCTGTAAACAGAGAAATGTCTGAATGAAACAACAAAAACTATCATCATCTCTTTATATGTTAACTTATAAAAATTGTATTCTATACTATTTTGGGTGTTGTGTGTCAATTTTAACGAAACTAATCAGATTTCAGTCAAGAAATCGAAAAATATGTCTTGGGTCCAAAGTAATCCCAATAGCATAAATAATCATTAATTTTTCTGTCATATTTCGCAATTGAAATGACACAGATCTTTTACAGTATTATGATATTCAATTAAAAAGTTCTTATTAAGCATTAAAGGATTTTTTTACTTTGAAAAAATACAAACCGGCACATCAGTTCTGTCCTGGATCCACTTGGCTATAGCCTCTGCGTTTATACCAGCTCTTTCAAAGTCCATAGAATCGGCTGATTTTGGTTTACCCTTGGCAGGGAAGTGCATTATAACTGGTGCTGTATTTAATCTCAACTGTAACCAGTAAGGAAGCAACATATGAGACAGTTCAAAATAATTCTTAAATGGTAATCATTATAAGTTAGGTAATAACTACTTAAAAAATTGTTCAATTGCCTATTAAATGTGGTAAAATTTTTACTATTAAAAATAAATGCATTGACAAACTTTCATATTTACTAGGATTAAACAATTGGGCATATCTCATTTTGCATGTTATTTCAGTAAAAAAAAATTAAATAGAGTTTAAATATCTTATATGAAAACTTCCAAATATAATTTGATAGTCAAAGTTAATTTTAAGAGCAGGTAGTATACCTACCTGCTCTTAAAATTAACTTTATTAAGAAATTGTTACAAATTTCCTTTAATCATACCAATAGTTTCCAACACATTGGGTGCAATTTTTTCCTAAAGAATTGAGTTGAAAAAGTTATTAGATGCTATGAAGAGCCAAGAGCTTCTAACTCTAGACACTCTAATTTGAAAAACCTTAACTTCATACACTGCACACCTTAGTAAAAATATTATATGGCTTGGCTATATGGTTACTACAACAGCCGAAATGTAAAGATCAATGAGTATATTATAGTTTACCCAACATCCTGGTGATATGAGCATATGTTTGGACTAAGGTGTAAAGTATCTGAGGTAAAGTTTTTTAGAGTTAGAGCATGTAGAGTTAGAAGCTTGGCTCTTCATGGCATCCAATAACGTTTTGACAGTGAGCAATATTGTCATTTATATTAAATATTTAATTTTTGTTTACTTACCATTTGAAATACATCTGAGCCTTCATCAAAATCAACCATTCCAAAATAAAGTTTACTATTGTGAGCTGGGGAAAATCTGAACGAATTAGCTACGATCAGATATTCTTCGTATACATGCTGACAAATAGCACAACGACGAGCTGGTGCCATCGCTGTGAACATCACTATGAAAGAATAATCTCTTGGAGGAGACTTTACGTACTCTTTAAATTTATTGAGATTCAAAGATATTATAGACTGTTTTGTGGTCAAGTCTGTTAGCTGTTGCACTTTTTCATCGAGCTGTAAAATAATATATTGTAATTATAATTAATTTACACGTACGAAGTACCGGTACAATATTTAAGTTTATATTTACACTTTTTGAGCGTGTTTGCGCTTGGGTATTGTGACATGTCGAAAGAATTGTCAAAATTAATATCGACAGAGTTTTCATTTTCACAGTTTTTCATACAGCTTTCTCCGGAAAAAAACAAATTTAGAGAAATTAGAAAACTTAAAAGATAAACCCTTTTGATCAAACGTCACAACTAAGCTGTCAAAATTGTAATTATTTTGACATTTATCACTGGTAAAGTCCACCAATAATCAAACGCCAAGCCAACCCAATTTTCATCCCGTAAAACTGTTTATGGCAATAATTTTAACGATAATAATTATTCTATCTCGGCGCAGAAAATTAACAAAACGACAAAAAATTAAATTAATCTAATTAAAACTAAATATTTAACTTGAGTTTGTACTCAAAGAATTTTCGCAAGATACCTATCAAAATAGGTATATCGCTTATTTATTGCACTAAAAAAACCTTTCAACATTAATAGAACTAACTAAGAAGTAAGTACAGCTGTTGAAGAATAAAATAAACCAACTAGCAAACGTTTTTCCTTGTATCTACGTAATTGTCGATTCATTGATTTACCCCTGTGTTTGTCCAGATCCTCCATTTGAGCACTAAACCAACACACTCAAAGGGGTCCTCTGTGTAGAATAGACCACCTATTGTCAAAGACTACAATACTCTGCCTGTTGTCTTGCCTGGTAGCTCGTAAGAGCCGAGCAAAGGTTAAATGTGTCATTAGGTACCAATAAGATCATTAATAGTCGATTGCTGTTCATCAATTTTATTTACTTTTTATGTATAACTAAGAGTTTTTTTGCTCATCTCGAAAATCGTCTAGTTACCTACCAAATTGCAAACCCATTATGAAAAGTTTCGTCGTTATCAACAAACTAAAACGATAAATTGATATACACAAACTTGGCTGAGTAGGAAACCATCGTCTTACTTTACGAAATTCCTATCGCCAATTGCCATAATGAAAGTGTCACGACCCAGTCTGGAAAGTAGCGTAGTTCGTAGACTTGCTATATGTTTAGGGCATACTGCACCACAAATAGGACAGCAATGGAAGTATGACATCTACGAGTATCTACAGGTCTCGGCTGCCTTCCAAGTTTGTTCGCATTCGCCCAATAAAAAAAAAACGCTTAAGGCCATGGTACATTTAGCGCCTCACGGAACTCACCGAACTTCGAGTCAGTAGGTAGGTTTTTATCCTATTACTATGTTTTGGATAGTACCTAGCTAAAAGTTGGAACTGGTAGTTACCTAAACTGAGATTCAAATAAATAGTAGTAATACAAAAAAATAGCCACATTAGATTTTTTATTTTACTATCACTTCTAGATGCCCGAATAAATCCAAATGTAAACATGGGTTTTATTACATATAAATAAACCCTGTGAACCTAATCCCGATGTTCCGCCTCGTAGTTGAAGATGCCAAAATCTATTCACGTCGACAAAAAATATCATACTTCCTAAATAAGAAAATAAAATAAATAAGGTCAACGAAAACTGTATTTGGTCCTTCTTAGCGTGTATATTTACTAAAAAAAATTCAAAAGCATACTTACATGCGTTTCTAAATAATATGAATTAAAGTAAAAAAAAAAAAACGGCGTCCTAACAGAAGTTACTGCACAAAATACTGGCTCAACCTAAGATGTTAACTGTTCTTCTAACTTAAATTTTCTTGCTGGAGCAACGTTACCCCAGCAGGAATCGTTTTTTCCAAAACGACAAACACATTTTTTTTATCCTGCGCACATTTACAGCAGATCCAGCAATAATTGTGTCCCACTCATATCAATCTAGGTGCTACTTTCCTGCTGGGGTAACGTACACAACCAGAACCACTCGGTTAGACGATAAGGTGCTTGTACGGTGTACGCTAACACCCTCATGCTAAGGAGTACCTACCTAATATACCTCGACCAACGAGGCGGTCGAAAATGTAATATGTATCTTCAATCTTGTATGTATATTCTTACAGAATTGTTACAAAGTAGGTAATAAAATAATAATATACTTACTCCTAACTTTATCTGCTAGTTTTGTCTCAGTTCGTTCTTCTCGTCGATTTCTACTACTCCATTTGAACTCGGGTATATGAATATACATTTTTTCAGACCTCTTCCTAACTGAGACAACTCCATCAGATAAGATATCCACAGCACAAAGTTAACAAGTTGTTGCAGCTAGTGGGCCGTCCAATAAGGAGATCATCATTCAAGAAATGAGGTACCTAACAGAACTATCTCTGGTATAGACAGGCTTCCTCAATTTAAACAACCAAGCGACGAACCAGTTTGGTCGGTCTTAAAATGTTTATAATTCCACACTAGTTCAATTTATTCTCAGCATATTGAAATTTGCATTTTACATTTTACGATTAGGGTGAATACCTATATTCACCCTAATTAATTGATTTCCCAGTCATTGAAGAAACATAACTACATATTTTTAAAAAAGCATCTGACCCAGAGTCTACACTCGTTTTTATAATTGAAATGACGTCACGGCATACCATTTGATCAATACTTAACCGTCATGAAAATTTCAATGCCATAAAGGTGCCAATAGACTTGAGCATTCACTTGTAACAGAACATCGAGCATTCGCCGTTTTCATATTTATCGAACTGAACAACGAGCCAAGCCAAGCATAGAGCCAAACATTGCTATGAAAATTTTCATGAGCATTCTAGTGAACGCTCTAATCGATGCTCGTTAAAAAATGTTCTTCACGATGATGTCAGACTTGACTTGATCGAAGCTTGGCTCGACAAAACGCTCGAAGCAATGCTTGCCAGAACGCTCCATAGAATGCTCGCTACAATGTTCTCGTTATTTTTCTGTGATGAACATTCGCACAAATACTAATTACAAATGAATGCTCAAGTCTATCAGCACCTTAAGACCGACAACTGTTGTCATAATACCCAGCTGTTATCAATAAGTGTCGTACGTCGTAGTTAGGTACCTACAAAAACCTTACTTATAGTTTTAAAAGTTCATATTTTATCCACAAGGCGATAATTTTTTTCTGGCATGTGACGTGAGGGTAGTACGAAAACCGGTGTTAGGATAAAATGAGCAAACAAAACAACTGGAAATTAACTGAAACACTCGATTCATAATTTACAGTACTTTTCAAAATATTTTATTAACACAATTCATTCAATAACACCAAAGATTATAACATTCTCTAACATGAAACCTAAAATAATACAATTTCACCTATCTGTATAATATTCATTATGTTACTTACCAATTTATTATTCATTCAAACATTCGACTATGAGGTATACATAATAAAAATATTTTGAAATATATTTCACATAGAAGTCGTCAGAAAACGCATCATATAGATTGATATATTGACAGAGCATTGTCATTTGCACCTGTCTGCCTTAGCCTATATAAATATAAGTATCTTGTTCGCTCATGAGAAGATAAGGAAAATAAAACACACAAAACAATCAAGTAGAAACAAAATAATATGGAATGTACAAATCATGTTTATTAACTGAACCTGGCAATACATTTTTGTGACTCGCTCTAGTCAATGTTTTGGTCACTCGAGATACACAAGAGTACGGACATTAGTACACTCACTTTAAACACTGAAAGCTGTAACAGCATGTAGATACTTAAGCCAGGTTTATCATCTCAGCAATATATAACGGTACACAGTACCATCGGTGTAACGGAACATAAATTATTATAAATCGTTTGGACTTAAATTTCTACTCTAACTGTACATTAGTTTCGCCTTAACGCTAAAATAATCTAAATTGATAACGTCAGATATAACAGTTTAAACGCGATGGATGGAAACAGCGCAAAAGAATTGATATGTTGGTGAATAAACTCCTGTCACCGAACAAAAAACAACCGGCAATAAATTAAAAAATAAATGTCATCGCGCGGTAGCAACCATGATTAGGATTTGTTATAAAAATTGAGATAAAAATCAGTTAGAGATCGCGTCTCAAGGCGGGAAGTGGCCGCAGCATCTTGGCCGCATCCAGCCGGAGATAGGCAATCAGATTGAAACATGGTCCAACAAAACAAGTTTCCCTGTACCGCTGACGTCGTAACTCGTGAATTTAGATCTTCATAAATTGTTCAAGTATTTTTGCACAATAAAAAACTTTTTCTAATACAAAAAGCCTCCCATTGAGAATCGTATCGTATAACGCTGACATCACCTAGAGATAATTATTCGGAACGATAGGTGTATTTTATTAAACCATGGTTTGAAGGAAGATTAACAGATTTTTTTTACATGAAGTGCCTCAGAGCTAGGCGGTTCGGTACCGGCGACGACATGCCCTGTGCGATACTTGAGCTCCGAGGCACGGGCGACGGGAGTGTGCGGCAGATTTACTGTTTCGTGTACAGATAGATGGCTACGATAAGACCGTATAGACCCAACACTTCAGCGAAAATGAGGATCAAAATCATTCCGACGAATAACCTCGGCTGTTGGGCTGTGCCACGGACGCCGGCATCTCCCACGATGCCTATGGCGAATCCAGCTGCGAGACCAGAGAATCCTACAGCGAGACCAGCACCCAAGTGAATGAAACCTCTGAAAGGACAAAATATATTTGATCAATGATTTATTATTTATAATATGTTTATATGGTTGATTAATACACATTACACATGCACATAATTTGTCTACAACACTTATTTTCTACATTCTTTACAATAAAATAGTGGGGAAGGCTATAAACTTTTGATAAAAAAATACATATCTCCTACTGATACTAGAAGAGATAATATTGCAATAAACTAAGTAATACTTCAACAAAAATGTTTAGTTTTAGTGTTTTTCAGACTAAGTCGGGCTTTCAAAATTATTCATGTCAGCCCTATTGGTTGTAGAGTGTGGGAGGCAAACTTTTTCTAATATAATTTCAAATTTTGCATAAAATTAACTACTCTGTCGCAGGAATCTCACAATAATAATCACAGGAATCATTTAATACTTAGATTGTTGGTTATTCTACAAATGTAGTCAGAATAAATGAATATTCTATTATACTTGCATTTTAGATACTCTGAGGATCACTGTGATCTGCAGAACAAATCAATACAGCCTGCAGATAAGCTACTGCTAAATTTGTCTTTTTCAAGTAAATTATCAGGTGGATATTGTTTGCTTATTTTGCTCTTGTTGGCATAAGTAAGCAAATTAAGGTAACTAAATGATAAGGTAAAATGTATATTGCTACAGAGTAGGTCTGTGCAAAAAACACTATTCTTTAGGTTTGTTTTGCCACAAGAGATTCACAAGGTTGTGAATATATTTTAAATAAACTTGAATTAATAAACAGACAGGTCTGATAGATGAAAAGAAACCTAAAGCACAGGGCAAGTGCTAAAATAATATGTTGCGAGAAACGAAAGTTATGGCCATTCTAAAATGTGAATTTCATCTGTAAGGATGAACTCATTTGGTGGGTACTCAGAATTGTGTATCTATATGACATAACTACCCGTGTTAACGGGTTAGAAAGGAATTAAAAATTTCGCCACGGGACTTGAATCCTCAGTAGCTCAATTGGTAAGAGCATTCGTCGGCTTGAGACGAAAGATTACAGGTTCAAATCCTGTCTGGGGCGAAATTTTTTCTTTCTTTAAAAATTTATAGAAAAGAAACCACTTTCCTGTAGTTACCATAAATGCAACTGTTATTATAGCATTATACAATAGACTTCTTCCACACTAAAATGCAACAGCCCTTACATGCGTGTTTAAATTTTCTGCCAGATAATATAAAAAAGTATAAAGTGTAATTTATCTTTAACAATGTGGCTGATGGTGCGGTGAAATGAGTTTTGCTGTGACTGCCAATACATTGTTTATGGTAATGTGATAGTACCATCTCCCTACCTATTCCTGCTACAAAAACATTTTTACATACTACTAAATACGCAGTTCTTGTTACAGCAAAAGTGAAGACAGACAACCTGGGAAATCAAACCCATTCACATAGTGATCTATAAAAATCACTTGTCCAATATTTTTTCCCCACGTTGGACTCCTATACATAAACTTTGTAAAGTGTTATGAATACCTTTTATCATATTGTTTTTGACATTTGACACTTGGATTACGTGATAGGCCAAATTGATGGAATACACAATCAATTGTCAAATCTCAATGTATTTGTAATGTTTCAGTTTGATGAATAAAAATAAAATTTGATTTACATTTTAACAGTTTTAAATTAGATTCAATAAGAAAAAAACGAAATACATACTTGTACAAGGTGTAGTTAGCAGGTGCTTCCAATGAACCTGCAATCAGGACAGCTACGACCAACCCGTAAATGGCAATAATACCAGCCATGACAACAGGAATGATGGACTTCATGATCAGCTCTGGCCGCATCACCGACATGGCGGCAATACCTGTGCCTGACTTAGCTGTTCCATATGCCGCTCCGAGGGCTGAAAATAGTTTATTATTCATTAGATTCTAATTAATTTTTCAACTTGGTTCTGTGCTCCTTTGAATAACATAGCCAAATTTACATACTAAAATAAAATTATGCTAGTCACCAAAATGGGATTGTGTCATACTCATATTCCAGTCTGGAGAGTAGCTAGCCTACATTTTACATACTTGTAATGCATTTTTGAGATCTTAGTTTGAGTATTTTAAAATATTGATAATAAATACCACACATTACAACAATGCATTAGTAAAGATCTCATTATGGAATTGGAAGTGAATTTTTGTACTTCTGTAGTCTTTTGGCATAGTTTACAGCAGCAAGAGCCACAAACTACATAATTTCACTCAACAGATTAATTTACTTGTTCAAAAAGATATAATGTGACTTCTGTAGGCCCCTTATCATTTGCATATGGAGGCAGAATGGATTAGCAGCATTATGCTAATGCAATACTTGTTTTAGCACACCTTTAACATCTATGGTGACCATAAGCTTGTTGGGGGTGAGGGGTGTTTTCTGTATCTCTCACTATTGGGGATGGAGAGGTGTTTTCTGTATCTATTACTATTGGGGATGCCACTTGCGTGTTTGCTGTCTCGACATTAAAAAATTGCCTTCATAACAAATTTTGTCTGGGTTACATTTCAAATGTTTAGTTTTATGTAATGAAAGACGTCCTGAAGCATGTTGAAATGGAATATAAAACAAATTTAGAGTGGGACCAATATATAATTAGAGAACCCACTTAAAATTATATTCAACTTATTTCAAACTAACTGTAAACCAAAATCCTTTGAAATAGGTAGGAAGGTACTTCAAGTTTAATAAGCATGAAGAGTTTATTTTCCTGTCCATTGTTTGCAGTGATAAATAAGGTCTTTGCTAGTGACTATTCAATTACAGTACTAGTTTTAACCACATGAAATATCATGCCTGTTAATTATGATCTCATTGAGCTTGATTTTTCTTAGAGATAAAATAATTCAATTTTATCACAGAACCAGTGATTTTCCATTACATTTAGGTATATAAATGTGATATTGTTAACAAATTGTCATTTTATACCTGATTTTTAAATAACCAGTATTGTACATGCACATTTGTAGTCTTTTCTGCCAATTTTTGCAAGACATGTTGATGTTCATTATTCTTTGCTAATCATTCATATTAAAATATAAATCTTCACGTCCATATCCCCAAACAGGTAGGCAGAGGCACAACCAGGGCACCCACGACAACCCAAAGACACTAAGTCCTACAATGTGATAGGTGGCAAGCCTATTGCCAACCGGGACATATCCAATCCTGAGCAACATTTTTTATTAGAAAATTGGAAAACCCAAGTTTTTTATTGCCTGACCCGGGATTCGAACCCGGGACCTCGTGCAATCAAGTCCAACACCTGAACCGCTAGACCGCAGAGATAATTAAAGAGTAATGGTAATTTAGTATTTAATATGTTCCAGTAATGCCTTCAAAGAACAAAATATAGGACAAATCGGCATTACCTAACCTCGTTCATATAAAATAATGTTCTTTTCAGTCCTTGTAATTATTACAGATTACTAATGAAAAAATTTGTAGCACTATTTAAACATTCAAATGTTTGTAACTTAACAAGCTTGAGATGTAATTTATCATGTGATTATTTGATGACTCACAGCAAATATTAATAATGTATCTCTAAAGATGGATTTCAAGCAATCTAGATAGCTGCGTATCCGCCAGCCTATCCTATATCTAATTGCCATATTTATCCTGTTCACAGATATGTTATTGGCAAATGATAACATAAAAATGAATCAAAATATCAATCTTGGACAGCAAGTTTTGTATTAGGATTGATTATTAATATTGGCCAAAGGATTTAGACCTCTTTTATCCATCTTTTTAGTAATCCTATGGGCAGAACTTTATTTAACCAATGACACAAAAAACCACAAATTAAGTATTATGCTAATTGAAGTAGAACTTGCTAAATGTTTTTTTAATCTCCTTTATTTTCATTGAAGTTACATTGATAAGATCATGCCTGTTTTGGCTCAAGGTTCTAAACTTAGTCTATTACAAAGACTTGGATAAGTCTTCCCTAACATCAGTCACATGATTCCTTTGCTTCAACAGAATGCCTGAAACTAAACTAGGTTATCATTTTATCTATGCAGTCAAGTTTTCTTTTGACTTCCATAAAAAATACTCAGAAACATCAAGTTCTCTTTAGGTTAATTCACAGCAGTTATCTAGTCATATGACTTATTGAGCTTTAATGATTCTTATGAATATTAATCAAGGTATGAAAATTATTTACCATTGTAATAATACTAGATAACAAAAATGCAGATATTAAAATCTAGAACATTATATCATGTGATTATTAAAACATAATCTTAATCAGTGAAGTATATTGAAGTGTCTCAACTATTATGCGTTTGTCCATTGGGAAACTCCCATAATTTGAGTACATTGAGTCATAATCCATAATCAATACAATATTTGACAAAACTTTCTCATAGTATTTATGTTTATTCTCACAAGGTATTACTCATTATAGTATTGAAACATGTATTGATTGCTATTGATTTCATTCTAACCAATGTTTAATGCATGAATGCTACAAACCCAAGTCAAACAGCTGACTTCATCACATGATCAATCATTTTGTCATGTGATAACCAAAAATCACAAGAACATTAAATTTTTTGATAAAATAAGTTCAACTAATTGGGACAGTTTTTGCATTGTCCAGTCACAAGCTTTCGGCAGGTCTACAAGCAATTATGAATCCTACCAACGAAATGTTAAAGTTCAATTTGATTGCGATACTGATTCTGCGATCGTTTCTTAGAATTGCCTTGATACTGGATTTATGCTACGGTGCTACCAATTTTGTAAATCGTGATTGCAATCACATAATTAATTTATACTTAATTCATACTAAATGCCTTACTTTTACATGTCAACTTCACGATCGAAATATATAGCTAAATAGTTCAGACATATGCCAGAAGGTGCGGCTATTACTATAATTAGAGACTCCTAAAATAACTCTCAAATCTAAATATTAGTCGATTAGGGAACATCAGTAAAAACCCAACATGACATGCAATGTGAACTAAACAAATGAATAAGAAAACCTTTGTAATGATCGATATTTCATTTGTGACAGCCATTCTAGTATCAATGGATACATACCGCTAAAAATGATAGCAGACGCCGCCCCCATAACTCCAAAGAAAGGTCCATAGATGGGATTGCCTTCAGACATTTTGAATATGAAGTGTGGGAGTATTTACAGGTCCCAAAAACTGTGATGACTATCTGCACACACTCACTCCACGTAACTATTTTAGTACAGACAAATATGGCCTAAGCTTTTCAGAACACGATAGAATGGGTCATATGACAATTGATGTTCAAGGCAGTACTCGATATGCCCTAAGCTCCGATTGGAGATATTACGCTATTTCCGAAATGCGCAACCAATCCTGAGCTTAGGATTTCGCAGTTGCGTGACGTAGAACATTGATGTGGATCGCTGGCCAGCTTATACCTACTGCGCATGTGCAAATTAAACATATTATCTTCTTTTTAATAATTTTATGACATACAGGTTATTTAATTGAAAAAAAATTATAACAGAAAAAATTTTGATAATAGAATATATTGCAAAATCATGATTTAATAAAATATTTATTAAGTTATATCAAATAAATAATAATGAAAGTTTTACTTGACTACTCTATTTTATCTGTTACTTTCTTAGCGCGAAGTTTGATTTAATAAACTTTTCTTAATGCAAGACGTGCTAACTAACAACTTTACTAATTACTGGCAGCCCACTCGGCTTTGCACGGGTGGACAAATTTCTAATTTTCGTTTGATTAACGTAGCTGTTCATCAGCGATAACGTCTGCTTCTAATTTTAAAATATTTTATCATATTGGTCCAGTAGTTTCGAACAATCAAGTCTTTCTTCTTTTACATTATAGTGAAGATGATACAAAGACAGGAGCTCTACCTATCGAGTCTAATTGTATTTTAAAACATACAAGAAAGCATCGAAATACCTACCTATATAAAATATCAACCAATCGGTTTAACCGTTTAGAAGTTGTGTGAAATAGGTACCTACATAAGTATGGTAGGTTACTTTTTACTGGCTAGTGTCCTATATCCGTTGTCCCGTGGGAACGAAGTATTGTCCCATTGTAAAAAGTAGTTTATATGCGGGATAATATTGGCTTCCAATGGTAAAATAATTTTCAATACCGTTCTATACAAATAAACCAACCATCAAATCTTTTAAAAACCCATTTAAAAAATAAGACATTTGATGCAAACGTTTTGAATATGCTTGAACACGGTACTGTACACAAGACATAAGAAAAATATTAAGTAGTATGCATTGGTAATACGTGAAACCATCGAAACACATATTATACAAATTTTCAACCCATTTCAACTCAATCGATTAAGTCATTTAGAAGTCGTTTGGAGCAGTTGACAGACCGATAGCAGCGCAACCTATCTCAGCACGGAAAGTTAGTTATATCCATTTTCCTGTAGGAATGAAGCATTTTATCGCAGTAAGAAGTATCCTATGCATATTAGGGATAATATTGGCTTTTGAAAATAGGAATTTTTGAAATCAGTCCAGTAGTTTCGAAACTTTAAACTAAACAGAAAACTTACATCTACACTAATTAAATCATAGACTGTCCAACACTTTCCACTGCTTTCTTTCTGCTTTCAACTCTTATCCAAAAAGATCTTAAGGTTTTTTTAACTCATCCATCCATCTTCCATGGGTAATAAACAGTAATATGTTTGCTAAATTTCTGCATTGTGTAGCGAAACTGCATACTCGCCATATTTTTGTCACGCCACTCTCTGTGACTGTATACTTCTGCCGGCAGAAGTGAAAACTTGAATATTAACGTTGTGCGTTTTTGTTATTTTGAAATGGATAGGGAATAATTTTGCACGAATTGATTTAACACGAAGTAGTATTATTGAATGTGTAGATGAATCGACAGGTATTAATAAATAAAATATTCATATTAGAGATATTGAATCAGGCGCTACTTTGCGGAAATTAATTATAACAGATGTAAAATAAGCTAATTCCGCGGAAGCAGTATAACTGTTAACTGTTGTGGTAAATAATCCTCCAAATGACACAGAATGTGACAAGCCTAACTAACGTTCCCACCGCCTACCTCCGTTAATCAATCAAACCTCGTGCTCTTCAACCAACCCGTGGAAATAATTATCGTAGGCTCAAATTCTTTAAAAATAAAAGATGACAATGAACTGACAAAGACAAGAACTAAGTGTAAATGAAAGAAAAGATCTAAGAGAGCTGTTATCAAAAAACATAATCTATAATTTCACAGAAATAAAAATAAATAAAATTTATGTTTTTTTTTATATATTATAATAATGTTGTTCAGTATGTAATTTTTTTAATAGGTTGGATTACCCAACCTAACCCATCCTGGATTATAATAGGTTGGAACCTACCTTGTTTGATTTTTATAGTAAGTAAGCTAGAACTTTTTAGAGCAATTTTTTGTTTAAATGGGTTTTTTGATTTATAAAACCTATAATAAGACTGGTAATAGTTATGAAAGTCTATTTGTTACTTTATCTGATGTTTGTGAACAGATGCTTCAGTTAAAGGCTGATGATTATATTTATGTCTTTTAATTAGTTAAAAAATGCCAACATTAATTTTATTCACAGCTTGCTAATTTTAACAAAGTGATCCAATCATTTCATGTATCGTCCTATAGCAACTAAATACAGACTAAATACTTAATTAGTCATTATAAAGAATAAATAATTAAAATTGTCACAGACTTAAAACTTATTTAAATATTTGAACTTTAAAATATTTACTTTACGTTTGATAAAAAAAACTGACTTAACTTAAAATGTCATTTATAAAATATTTTTTAAAACTAGATAGAAACCATTTTCCGATTTTTTTCACAGTTCAAAATACAAGCATTCATGATTAATTAATAAATTATTTTTACTGTAATGATTGAAGAAGAAAAATTAGTAACATAACAAAATTTTCTATTGCGATTTCCGAAAAATGTTCTTTTTTGAGTTAAGTCAGTATTCCAATATGCATGCAATTTGTCTCAATAAAAAATTAACAAGCTTACCAAAACATACAATGCTTCTTGACGTCAACGTCATTAAATCAAGGATATAAAATGTTGCCGTCCACTCGCACACATGTTTTACAATCTAAACACATTGGCTGTACAACACGTAGCAGGGACCCGTCTATTCTGTCCCAAAGTTCTTTACGAACAACACTACCAAAAGCTTTTCCATGATCCACAAAACCACAGAGAGTGTAGTCAATTTGATGCGGTTAGAAAAATATGCAGTGTATGCAGCTTCACTGCACAATGCAGAAATGGAGCAAACAGATGACTGTTTATTACCCATGGAAGATGGATGGATGAGTTAAAATGACCTTATAACCCTTGTAGATAAGAAAAGGCGGCAGAAAGAAAGCAGTGGGAAGAATTGGAGGGGGCCTATGCTGTAATAAGTGTAGATGTAAGTTTTATGTTTAGTTTAGTTAAGAATGTAAATTTTAGGAAAACAAAGGTTTATATTGTTATTGTTACTTCAGGCAAATGCTAACGCCTCTGCTTTAAAAATTAAAAAAGAAAAAAGTTTTGACAACTGACATTTGACACTGGAAATACGTCAAAAGCACATGGACTTTTTGTACTCAGCTGTCAAAACATATTGAAATTGAAATCAAAAAGTTTAATTGAAATAATTTGCAAAACATTATTTTCTGTATGATAATAACTTTTCTCAAACTTATATTTCCAAATTAACAGATAAAAATGAAATTCAATTACAAGGTAACATATTATAAATGTAAATAGAGCTATCAAGTATAATTTATTAGACACATGAATACCTAAAAATATTTTGATCGTTTAGTTTCAGAATTTACTTGGTACCGTATATCGTCGGGGAGATATAATATTTACAAATGATGGTAATTGTGTAATAAGTCCAGTTGGTAATAAAATTACAATTTATAACCTGAAGCAGTAAGTATCTTATAAATTGTTTCTGATGTATGGTGACGATACAATTAGCTAAGTGTTTCGTCTATTAGGTATACCGTAAGGCTGTGGACAGACTAAAACAAAACCAAATACAATCTGCATAAGATTTTATTTTGGTAAGTAAAATGGGGAACAATTTCCAATTAGGGCGCAGGATTTATTCGAAATTAAGGTTGAGGGGGGCAGGGGGGAGGGTATAATATGCCTATGAAACTTTGTATTCCTGAATTTGCATTCCATTTTACACTTGTTTAAACATGTTTTTTAAAAAAACTGCGTGTCCTCGGGTTGGGGGTTGTTTTTTGTTAAAGCTAATAGCAACAATCATAACTCCTGTGCCCCATTTGGAAAGCCAACCCGTAAAATGTACAGTTCTGTGGAACTTTGAGGAAAGTTTTTGCCTTTTCCGTTATAATTGCATTAAAATAATTTTTATGTCCTCCCATGTGATTGAACACATAAAGGGCCTGTACCTGCCATACTAACTCCCAGTTATGAAATCACCAATAATTTTTTCTATGATTTATCTCTTCAAAACTGTAAACTACACCAAACTGCATCTTTATTGAGCTCAGATATACTCATAGGCAAATTCAACCAATAAGGCAGTTAACATAAAAGTTAAATATACTGAATATTTTTCAGGAACAAAAGCAATACTCTGCCAATTGAAAGCCATTTCAATTATACAGCCATTGATGTCTCTCCAAATGGATCAGTGCTTATTGCTATCAATGAAAGTAAGTGCTGATTATAAATACTTTGAATGTTTTAAATATATAGGAAAACAATACACGAAGACAGACTTTCTGAATGCTCTTAGAAATACGTCTTGGCAAATAAGTTCATAGGATGTTAACTATAACATTGTCAAGCATAGACATTGTATGTGTGGCAGAAGTGGTAGGGATGTAATACTTGTCCAAGTATGTTATTGCAGATTCTACTACTTGCAAACACAGTGTTAGTAGCACGTAAATTTGACATTGAAATATACCTATGACCCTTTTTTATATTTTATAAAAATAGTGGTATTGTAAAATATAGATGATATGTCTATGTATTTCATTACTTTTTCATTAATTATTTTTTTTGTACTTCATGCTCTTCTAAAAATTCAATGGTCCGGGCTCCTTTGTGGAATAGACCATCTGCCTTCTTTGCCAGGCAGCTCGTAAAAGGTGAGCATAGGCTCACCGTCACTAACACCGTGATATCTGACTAGGTGGTAGAGTTAAGCAGCAACTCGCCCGGATTGGTACCACCGCCTTACCTATTCATGCCGCTAGGTTTGTGCTGCTGTATTTTCCATCTCGGCACATGACCGTTTCGGCATAACACCCCAGCAACATGTCTCAGCTCCTCTTCCAGGTGGTCTTGATCACAAATATCGTAGGCCCGCTTCGTCAATGCTGTGACTACTGACGTCAAGTGTTTTGGGTGGTGATGTGATGTTCCGTGTAGGTATCTGTCAGTATGAGTTGACTTTCTATACACCGTGTGACTAAAAAAAATAAAATAAAAGAGAAGTAAAAAGAGATCGTGAGTATCCCGTATAAATAATTAAAAATGTTATTAATTCGCGACGATTTAAGTTTAAAATCCGTCTGCTTGTTTGCTTTCCAATATCATAAAAAAAAATACTATTGAATGATACAAGTATGGAGTCATTTTTTTGCCTACTCTGTTGCAATAGGCTAAGCCCTTAAAGTAGTACATAGTATTGTTGTTTCATAAATTAGATAAAGTTAGATTTATGCCAGCTATTACAGCCACCTGGTTGGTAGATAGCCATATTTTTTCATCTTTATTTTTTAATTGAAAATGTGACTACTAGTATTTAACAATGTAAGGTTGTGCATAAATCATGCTTATGTTTTGTTTCAGAGGGTGAAGCTCAAATGATAAGTTTATTAACATGTACAGTAATACATAGATATAAGTTTAAACAACAAGTGAGAGCTGTAAAGTTTAGTCCTAACGGCAAGCATTTTGCAGCATGCTGTGATGATACAGGTACAACTTTGTTTTATACCTTTTCATGTGTTTAGTCGAAACACTAACATGGTGAAGTTTGTAAGTTTGTGAATTTTCAAATGTATCAAGAAATATACATAAAGAATGGAGTCTCAGGATAAACATACCTATACACTTGAGTGTAAAGTTCAATTTATCGAAATTTAGCAAGTAAACTGACAAAAAAGCTTTCATTCAAATCTCTACATATAACTTATACATATCAAAAAGCATGCATAAATATAAAATTAAAAAATGTTAAATATTTAGACTGTGTTTATATGGTCACAATAGAATTCGCCTCTGTGGTCTAGCGGTTCAGTTGTTGAACTTGACTGCATGAGGTCCCGGGTTCAAATCCTGGATCGGGCAACAAAAAGAAAATTGGATTTTTCCAATATTCTAATGAACAAAAATGTTGCTCGGGATTGGAAATGTGCCTGGTTGGCGATAGGCTTGCCACCTATGACATTATGGGACTTAGTGTCTTCGGCTAGTCGTGGGTGCCCTGGTTGTGCCTCTGCCTATGCCTTCGGGGATATAAGATACTACTACTACTACTATAATAGAAATGATTCTTACTCTTTACAGAAATAATTAATTTTATCTCCTTGTGTTGTAATTCACTTGATGTTTTACATTATTTAGATTTTTAGTGTAAGAGATACTCACAAAACAAAAACTCTTGAAAATAGCTATATAAAAATTATATAAATTATACTAAGAAGTAAGTAGATTACTTCACGTAAAACGTAGGTAGAGGTACAATCCATGCACCTATAGTATTATATTATTTATTTCATTAGATCTTGTAGAGAAACAGCTAGTTATGATTTTAAACTAGCCCTATTAACCAGCAATGAAAAAGGGTGTTATAAGTTTGACGTGTCTGTCTGTCTTTGTGTGTTTATGTCTGTCTGGGGTATCATAATTTTGGAACGGATGAACCCATTTCAATGTGGATTTTTTATGTAATAGAGATGATTTTTAGCTAAATTACATAGTGGTTATGTTGGGGTCTAAAATTTGTTTTTAAATTTTAGTGTTGTGTTTTTTCTTTAACTGTGTATGCAAACAAATTAAACTTGGATAAGAGTTTTAGCGACTAGAGCTTTTAAATAAAAAAAATATTTGGTAAATTTAACTGTGATTATAAACTATGAAAATAAAAAACCCATTTTTATATTATAAAGGATCAACCCATTTGATCAAGGATCAACACTCGAAGTCATTAATTTTATTTCCGTTTCTTTATATCAAAAGTTATATGATTCTTGTCCTAGTGTAGTGAAGTTCTGTTATAATGTAGATTGCATCAATTTAAACTCATAATTTTGTTTCATTTCAGTCTTTATAATGACAGCACCAAGCACATTCACAGGCGAATACCGTTCATTTATTATGAAACGAGTATTCAAAAAAGCTCATGATGAAGTAACATGCCTCGACTGGTCAAGTTGTGGAAAGTTACTTGCTGCAGGGTCTAAGGATACCACTACAAAAATATATACTCTAGAATACCTAGATAATTTAAATATGTATTCATTAAGTGGCCATACAGATAGAGTTGTTGGTGTATTCTTCGAGCAAAAGAGTTTAGACCTTATCACCGTTAGTGGTAATGGTCAGATATGCTTGTGGGAGGCGAATCTTGATGCTGACGATCTAGTAACATCAGCCGTCCAAATTTCTCATAAAAAAAGACGAAAGTTAAAAAGGGAGGAAGAATTAGAAGAGGATAACATAGAAGAGAAAAATGTGATTGAGAAAGAAAAGGATTATGTAAGTATTTTATTCTCGTGGTTTCATTTGTGCTTTTGTGCCAATTAAAGGATAGGATAGTTTTTATCCCAATATTTTAAATCACACGTAACCGTTTGTGTTATACAAGGAGTCCATGAACCTCGAGCAGATGATTAAATGGGTTGAAGTTTAACAAAAGCACTTGTTATGAATTTAATTAATGTGAAAATTCTAAAATTCGAAGATACAAATGAATTACCATTTAGAAGTGTTTCGCCTTAACATAAAATGTGATAGTGCTCTAAGGACTTGTACACATAACTGCGATGCGATTTGTATCGCAAAAACCTGCGATTTCGCACGAGACGCATCGCAAGACTATACGAACTGATACGCATCGCGTATTTTTGCAATGTTACGTCACACTTGTTGACCATGTTATGTTTACTTCGCTCTGAGACTGCGAGCAGGCAAGATGAGTTCTTTAATGTGAAAAAATGACAGAGTAAGACCTTGATTTTTAATATCACTGATTGGGGAGCGCCCTGTTATTGAGACACTTGTAATAAAGATTATAAAAATCATCGGGATGAACCCAAAATCTTCTTTGTTTCTTTTTCCTGTATCTCCTAGCAATAAGAAAAGGGCACCTTGTTTGTATTCAATTTAAGTGTAGCAAGTTTCTGCGATGCGAATTCGCATCGCGTCGTATCGCAGTTTTGTGTTCAAGCCCTAAAATAGCCTTATATTAGACTTTATTCGTAGGTAATGTTCTGCTTTGTATTAGTGCAAAAATGTGGATTTAAAATCTTTTTCGTTACAGTTTAGTTTTGTAAAAATATTAAATCTCTTAATATTAAGATTTCTTTTTATATAGTATTTTTGTTGTTGTAGGTATATCAGTGATTTAGCTTTTTATCCATCATGCTGTATATATAAACATATACTTAAATGATTTGCTTGTTATAATATGGGTTTTACGATATCAATACAAAGAAATACAAATATGTCACATAAACTATTAAAAAAAATGTGGTACTTATGTACACATGTAAGAAGTTATACTTCTTTCGCATCCAATCAATCCAAAAATAACAACAACAACTAACTTTTGTCTTTTGGTGTGCATGCTCATCGTAAAAATTTACTCTCATATTTTTTCCTATCGCGCCAAAAGAAGTATAACTTCAATTAAATTATTAAAATGTTTTATTTTAATATTGTATTAAATACTTAAATTAAATATAGTACAAAATCGTGTGAGTACGAAATCGACCTTATTTGTGTAATTACTCGCCACGTTTGTTATTTTCTTTATGATATTAGGAAAGTGATCCAGATGAGCACGAAGCAGAAACAAAAGTGGAAGAAGAAAAGCGCTTGTTGTATAAGAAGCTAGGCCGGCACTACATTGGAGACGAAATAAGGAACGCGAGCCACAAGGTTCGGGTCACAGCGGCCGCGTATCACAAAACCACTAAAATATTAGTTACAGGTCTGTATAAGAATGTTTTTATTGCTCAAGTATGGATTAAGTACCAAAATAATATTTTCAGAAAATTTCAAGGACATTAATGGCATTATTGGCAGGATCTTTTCTTCCGACTTCCTCAGCTGATTATAAGTATTGCACCACATAGACCTACGACTGCGAATTGTGACCGTTTGTTAATTTTTAACCGACTCCAAAAAGGAGGATTAGTCAGCCAATAGACAACCGATTTTAATGGTTCTTTTTTTGAAAAACGGGTCATGATTTCGAGGTTGTCTCATATTAGTTTTATCATGATCCGACTAGTGGTTTTTGAGTTATACTTAATAGTGCATACATTTTTCATTTATCTAGATGACCTCCTCATTGGTTATGAATTTATGCATTTTTAAGTGTCACCCAAAAATTACTAGTAAGATGTTGATAAAAGAATAACATGGAATCGTACGTCATTGACATTTATGTGTGATAGAATAATTAATGGCGACCAAAAAATATATGACTAGATGCTTGAAAAAGTTGGAGGTAAAAAGATATATAAAAAAACCTGAAATAATGTACTTCTACTTAAACTACATACGGCCATGTTCTATTCCCGCGATAAAAAATCGTGAAAGCGAGAAAGAAAGAGAAAAGAGGGAGAGTAAACTAGCAATTTGTGCTTCGCTACGTATAAACTGCTTTAGTTAAGCTTTAATCGAAGCACGTCCAAAAAGAAATGACCGCATGAAAAAGTTGACCCATTCCGATGACTGACCTTTTCTGTCCGGTTCGAAATATAAAACCAGGTTTTGTCATCTGTCACTATGTTATAGATAGCCAATGACCATTGACCTTTAAGTATATGGACATGAAATACCTACGAAAAAGCCTGCCGTTAGCTACTAAATATGGCTGCGAATTTTTATAAGGCTGTCCAGAAAAAGTACAGTATCGATATCGATACATGATCTATTAGATAAGAATTATTATTTACCTACCGAATGAAATTGCAACTCCCAACTTACTTACTTTGTGCTACTCAATTGGCTTATACCTAAATAGTTAATAAGGAAATGTAATTAAACGAAAGAAAGAATATTTATTTACTTTTCGCGAGCATATTTTTTTTACATTGTGTCGTGCAAATAATATGTTTATTCTTTATATAAATTAACTCATTATATTTATTACATAATTCATTATCATTACAAAAAAATGATCAGATTACACCCAATCCACTTTCTCCACTTTAAAGTGAGCACTCGAAAGAATTCTTATTAAGCTAGACTGTGATTGATATTTTCAGTGGCAATGGTATACATTCTTATCTTGTCCAAATATTCTTTTCTGGGAACGTAAAATAAAATATCGACAATTGTAGTAGTACATCACTATAAAATTTGAACACTAAATATGGATTCTTGACAAGCATGAGAATTGTCATGACGTCAATTTGAATCGACGCCAAAATGAGCATAGACAATAATGTCGTTATCTCTTTCGGCGTACATAATACCAACATTTGTTAAAAAGAGACAAAGAGATGTTGTTAAGTTATATATCGATTCCAATGGTATTTATACAACTAAATTTGCTATAGAACATTGTTGCACTTCTTTATATATTCCTATTTCTATGCCAATGACTCCTTCGTTAAACTTTGCTACAATTTTTCTTCACCACTCTACACGCAGTCGGCTTTGGTCTTCCGTTATGCGCCTGACCCATTCCAATGTCTAATTCAGTACGAAATTGCCGACAAGCAATTTTTTTGTTAGTCATAATTAATTATTACTTGTGGTGCGGCATCGATGTTAGATTCAGTAACCGCAGTCGCCGGCCGACATTCACGTTTATCATCTTGGAAATGATCTCGTCCACGTCTTGATTCTCCGAACCACGAATACACGGTGCTTCATCACCATAATTTACCCCTTTCTGGGACCGGATAATACTTTTAGGCAACTTCTTCCAAATGGGATAATATTTTTTTTTTTATATTTATTCTATTATTTTTAACATAATCATAAGTTGTTACACAAAGTCTGTACTCGTAGTATTTTTACTTTATTTATTGTTAGTAGCCAGTTCCAGAAATTTTGGAATGCTTCAGGTATTATGACCAAAATATCACGAGTCTCTGTTGTTATTTTATTTCAAGTAAAATAATATATTTTTCTAGTTCATATCTGGTTTTAGCCGGCATTAAGGAGCGCTATCCTATTAATATTATAAATGCGAAAATTTGTGAGTATGTATGTATGGATGTTTGTTACTCTTTCACGTTCGGACGGCCGAACGGATTTATCTGAAATTTGGAACATAGGTAGATTGTGATCTGAATTAACATAAAGGCTTTTTTTAATCCAAATCGCACAACGGGTTCGGTGTGAAAACGCGGGCGAAGCTGCAGGCAACAGCTTGTTCTGCATAAAATAATATTATTACCAATGCGAATAGAAAGCAGTAATACATCTATTTTCAGTTTCGCTGTGTACTATATCCGTTTTCGCTTGTTCCAGGGTTTTCTAACGGTATATTCTTTCTCCACGAAATGCCGGACGTGAATTTGATCCACACGCTCAACATATCTGAGCACCGGATAAGTAGCATTGCTATGTCCCCGCAAGGAGACTGGATAGCTTTCGGATGTCCCAACATCGGACAGCTGCTGGTCTGGGAATGGCAGAGTAAGTTTGTTTTATAATACATGCTATAGACTATTCCTATAAAGTAGGAAAGAGAAAGATATAGCCGCAGAATCAAGAGATCGAATTTTGTATACAAGTTTAAATGGATTTTGTTACGGCGAACTTCGTATTGTCTGTTCCGTACCACATGTATTTTTATCTTATTGAAGTTATACTTCTTTTGGCGCGATTGGGAAAAAGGATGAGAGTGAATTTTTACGATGCGCGCGCACACCGACAGATACATGTGACAGTCTGAAGTTAGTTGCTACCGACAGATAAAAGCAACACCCTGAAGTTAGTTGCGAACCTTTTTATTTGGTATTGGATTTTGGATTGCTACGCCAAGGAAGTATAACTTCTTACGCGTGTACATGAGTACACACACTTTTTTTTCAACTAGTTATTCCGCCATTCGGGTCCAAGACGAATCCGAAACGCCGAAATGACAATGACACAGCGATCAAGCGCACGGCTCTTCTGATGGTAAAAGACAAACGTGTCCTGTACGCACAATAGATGCTACAGGTCATTCATTCGTCATTGTCTTCTGGCCGGGATGTAGGTCTATTGAGCAAGTCCACTTAATGACTATCCCACCCTCCGGAACCTAACTCCGGACCGGAACATAACAGAGCCACTATGATGGCAGGATTGGATAAGGCGGTGGATTCCAACTCAGCCAAGTATAATATGTATATTTACTAGCTGCTCCTGCGAACTTTGTTCAGTTTGTATTGGAAAATGTTGAATGTTGTTTTTCCTAATTACCTTGCAGTTTTTCCCATAGGATGTAGAAACTTTTTGTTTTTGATGGGCCACCCTTGTCACTTCTTCTCAGACCTACCGAGTCTACATATAAAATTTCATCGACATCGGTTCAGCCGTTTCGGTGGAGTAAGGTAAAAAATATTGTGACACGAATTTTTAAAATTTTATAGATTTCACACTCCACACACGGGAGATGTTCGATTAGGTCACCAAATTCTGCTACTTACAGAAGGTAGCGGGTAGAAACTGCAGCATGGTTTATTTTGACGCCCAATCTCCTAATGCCACAAGAGCTAGAATACTAGGCCTTTATACTGAAGTTGTAGGTTGTAGGTACCGACCTAGGTGTATATGTATACAGGGTTACTAAGACTATCCGAATTTTGAGAGAAGTTTGGGAATCGATAACACTTTCGATCTTTGAAATAAAAAAAAAAATAAAAAGTAAATTACAGTTTTAATCTAACGCAAAATACAAAATGTATGGTTATGACGTAAAAAAGCATTCGACTGGATCCCACTAACCGCATCCGCACGCGCAGGCTGGTGACGTCATGATTCGTACTAGATACGACATAGCGTGGCGACAAGCGAAGTATCTATTAAAGCGGACTATTATTGAACGAGTTTATAAAAGTAAATATTTGGCAATAATATTCAAAATGCATTATGAATTTAGCCTTAACTCCCTTGTATTATAATTAGGCCGGTCCTTCGAAAGTAACTCTGTATAGCATTGTTACCAGTGGTATTTGAAACTAAGTGTCATTATTTTAGGTGAACAGTACGTGATGAAGCAGCAAGGCCATACTTTAGACATGACCTGTCTTTCATACTCTCCGGATGGCTTGTACATAGTGACAGGCGGGTATGATGGCAAAGTCAAAGTGTGGAACACCATGTCAGGTTTTTGTTTCGTCACCTTCAACGAGCATACATCATCAGTCACCAATATAGTGTTCAGTGCCAATAAGAAGTTCTTCGTATCTTCGTCTTTGGATGGGACGGTGCGGTGCTATGATTTGATCAGGTCAGTAAAGTTTTTAAAATAACTAGCAGCATGCCCCAGCTTCGCATATGTGGATAAACTTCTATGTCCATGTTCTATGTGTATCTACACACTCTATCTATCTATTAAATAAAACACTTTTGTACTTTGTTTTTCTTTTTACTTTTAAGTATTTTTTTGTATCTAATATCAGTTGTGTACAATAAAGAGTTAATCCTATTAATATTATAAATGCGAAAGTTTGTATGTATGGATGTATGGATGTTTGTTACTCTTTCACGACCGAATGGCTGAACGGATTTGTCTGAAATTTGGAACACGAATAGATCGTGACTTGGATTAACATATAGGCTACTTTTTATCTCATTCACACAATGGGTTCCTGTGAAAACGCGGGCGAAGCCGCAGGCAACAGCTAGTATATAATATATAAAATACATCAAAATCCGTTGTGTAGTTTTACTAGGTTGACATTCCATGATCAAATTGCTTGGGTGTTATCCGAAGGTTATGTCAAGAGTGTCCGAAACCGGCATGTTTGTATGATCAGCCAAGATCGTGAGGTTCGATTCTTTCTGCCTACCCTGTAAGGGACTTGGCGTGAAGATGTGTATGTATGTATGTAGTTTTAAAGATCTAATCATATATAGGGAAAAATAGCGGAAAGCGGCTTTGTTTTTGACTATGTAGTGAAGTTCCGGACCGGTTTAAAACCGCTGGCTAAACGCCGACTCAAACTCAATTTTGCGGCTGCGTAAAACACTATTTATATTTTGTTGTCGTTACAAATCTGATATTCATTTTTTGTGTATATTTATGGGTACGTACGGGGCAGGGGGTACTGTATTTCTATCTACGCAGGGTTTTAAGTCAAATGCTATTAAAATCAGAAAAACTGATTAATGTGTACTAGTTGTTTTAAAAAATATCTTTATGCCCATATCCCCAACTATTTAGGCAAAGGCACAACCAAGGCACACACTACTAGCCGAAGATGTTAAGTCTCACAATGTGATAGGTGGCAAGCCTATCGCCAACCGGGCACAATTCCAAACCCCACAAACATTTTTTTTTATTAGAAAATATACATTTTTTACTTTTTTTTGTTAAATACAAAAAAAAAAGCTGAAAATGTGTATTAATAATAATATAAATTTGATTTCAGTATTAATTTTGATTTGTTTCTGTCTAATAATATATTTTTAACACTATAAAAATATGGTTTGTTAATGTTTTATGTATAAAATTGATAGAATGAAATATGTTCTGCAGTGAGTAAAAATGTTTTTTTTTTATAATATTGGAAGTCAAAGAAGCAGCACGGATTTCCTGATGGAAAGAAATTTACGCCGCCTAGAGACACCAAAGGTGGTAATGGTGCGTTGCCAACCTTAGGCCGGGATGTTAGACCTCGAGCAAAAGTAAATTAACCGGCTACCTTACTCTCCGAACTGGAACACGTTATGACGTTATTGCGGCAGGAATAGGTAAGGCGGTGGTACCAATTCGGGTGAGTCGCTGCGAAACTCTACCACCTAGTCAGATGTCACGGTGTTAGTGACGGGAAGCCTGTGCTCGCCTTTTACGAGCTGCCTGTCAGGATGGCAGATAGTCTATTCTGCTGCTGTCTATTAAAGGAGCCTGGACCAATACGGGGATAGTTATAAATAGTTTTAAATACTAATAATCGTTCTACTTAATATATTTGCTGCTTTTTAAATATTGTTGCCCAATTTTATGTTTTATTGTTATAAACATTCATTTGAAATGGTCCGCTAAAATATACATTTGGTAACTCGCTATGTTGTGCCTAGTACAATTCAGTTGAATGCTTTGTAACTTGACTTCAGTCAGACTATAAGCGTTAGACTTTTTTAATTCTCGTACAGTAATTATTTCTAGATTAAAATCTCTGTAATTAAGTATCATTGTCCCCGATCAATTTAAGGCCAATTCGAGACGGGTTTAGTAATAGTCTAGTTTTGCTCATAACTAAAAAAAGAAATGTATTCGCAGATACCGCAACTTCCGTACGCTGACGTCCCCGAGCCTGGTGCAGTTCAGCAGCGTGGCCGTGGACTCCAGCAGCGAGCTGTGCGCCGCGGGCGGACAGGATGTCTTCGAGATTTTTCTCTGGTCCATCAAGTTTGGGAAACTTCTAGAGGTACGGGTGTTCTAGGATTTTCACATAAGCAGATACATTTACTTTGGAAAGTCTCTAAAGTTTAAAATTTTCTATACTCCTTTGTTGGCTTGAACATGAAATGGTACATTTGATATTTACATACTTGACTTTTTTATTTTGTATCACTTTTATGAAAACTAAGTATTTTTTTTATTGGCTTTTATTAAAATGATGTACACGCGAAACACCATCAATGCTTCTTATATTTTTTCAGGTTAGTCATATTTTTTTGCATATAGTCATAATTAGATTTACGAAATAATTTTTTGGTTAAGGTCAATGTAAGGTCAATGTAATGTAAGGTTATTTGATACAAATGTAATTATTTTTGTAATATCTGAGTGTCGTCATTTTCAAGGTATGTCGGATAATGTGTAAAACTATTTTAGTTGTAATTACGTTTTTTTTATCAAAAGTGGTATTATATGTTGTATAGTAATTATGTTGTTCGTTTAAATCATGATTACAAAGTCTCATTAGCCAATAAAATAATATATGTTGTGTGAAGTTGCTCTAGTAAAGCGAATCCGGTTAGCGTGTAAAATAAAACTATCAAAAGCTATTTGTGGAAAGGTACAAGCCTGTGTTAATATTACTTAAACCTTAAAGCTTTTGATAATATTCTTATAGTTTTACTAGTTAACCCGCATACGTTGTTCTGCTATATTTTCTAAAGAGATTTATTGAATAAAAAATGGGATGACTTACCCTTATCATTGAGGGGGTATGAAGGATAGAGTACGGGAACGAACATTGTGACACGAGAATTTTATATATAAGATTGGTTTTTATATGATTGTATGATAAGCGCCGGTGTAGGACTTGTAGAATGTAGGACTTGACTTCATGAGGTCCTGGGTTCCATCCCCATGACGGGCAACAAAAAGATTTTTTTTTTTATAAAAACAACGTTTGCCATAAATCACATTGAGAGACTTAGTGTCTTCTACTAGTCGTGGGTACCCTGGTTGTACATCTGCCTACGTCTCAAGGAATACGGGTGTGAATATACTTTTCTATGAGTGTATTTTTATAAATGTTGGGATGTGCTCAAGTCATCGAACACTAACATTCTTTTTCCAGGTACTAGGTGGTCACGAAGCCCCAGTATCAAGCCTGGCCTTCAGTCCAACTTTGTCCAGTACTCGTTTGGCGTCAGCGTCTTGGGATAAAACCGTGAAGCTTTGGAACTGTATCGAGAGCAGCTCCGAGTGTGAGACTATACAGCTGACCTCTGACGCGCTACAAGTTGCCTTCAGACCTGATGGAGACGAAGTATACCTAAATTATTAATCCCTTTTCCCCTTTTTAGTACAGGTGTTGATTTTCCATGAAATAAAAACGAACCTGTATGTAAATATTTTTAAAGACAATGATTATTATATGTTGTGAACAGGATACAGAACACAAAAAAATGTTACTAATTTTTTGTCGGTTTGTTTGTTCACTTTTTTACGCGAAAACTATCGAACGGATGTTAACCAAATTCGATGTGTGAAGATTATAGTCCGGGTCAACGTTTACAATACCTTTTACTCCTGGAAAATAGTCTAAATAGTTTGTCTCCATCGCTAACTACAAAAATTCACTTCGACATCTGTACTAAGTCGCGGGAAGAGTTAGTATTTTATAAATGTCCTTAACTTTCAGATAGCGGTGTCTACTTTAGACGGAAACATAACATTCTTTAATACGACGACGTGTGACCAAACCGGCAGTATAGAGGGCAGGAGTGATCTGGGTTCGGGCAGGGCGGACACAGACCTCATAACTCCTGAGAAAATGCTGAAGACCAAGTAAGACCTTCCGGTACCCTAGATAAAAGTTTTCGTATATTGTATGTAAAAAGATAGCGAAGCAGCTCACGGCTCTTCTGATGTTATGAGGCAACCGTGGTCTATAAATACCATAGATGTTACAGGTGTGTCATCTTTTGGTTGAGATGTTATGCCTAATTCAAGTATCTACAGATTATAAAGAAAAAAAATACAACTGTGTACCGCGTTAACGGTAAACACATTTTGATTATTTGGATTCTCGGTAGCACAAATGGTTACAATACTCGTCGGCTTGAGACGAAAGTTCGATTCCTGTGTGGGGCGAATTTTTTTCTTTCATTATAATTTGTAAAAAATTAACCCAAGCACAACATGTGCTAAAACAAAAATACTTTGTGCTATAAAATGTTATAGTTTAACCTAGCCTTCAAACCGGAATATGACACATTGGTGGTAATTCTGTTGGGTACCAACTAAACTTATTTTAAGTGTATGCAATCTTTTTCTAATGAAACGAAAAGAAAAGGAACATTTTAGACACGTCAGAGTAGTCCGGACATCTCAACTCGTCAAGTTTTAATCAAAGTTTTCCCAGTAACAGATAATAATCTGTAGAAATGTCATGTACAAACTAATCTGACAGCTGTACTAAGATTGTTTTGTCTCTTTTTATTACTATCGTTGGAAGAAGATAGCGATAACTTAAATTAGTTAAGTCAGTGTGCAATAAAATTCCTATTATTACATTGGTTATATATTTGAGAAAAGAAAGCAAGTAGATGGAACTAATACACAGTGCGAAAAAGGTTAGCGGTGCGTTCTTAAAATCGGGTTGGTATCTCAAGTTCTTTGACTTAGGACTTACTTTCTTCAAACCAAAATAAGTCAACTACAAGCACTGATGGTATGACGGTAATACCTAGTATGAATGACCACTGTAGAAAAAAATCAGAAATCCAAGAAACACTAGCTCATGCCACTAGTGGCAAATGTGGTCATCACTTCTCTTTGTCATATACAAATACATAATGTCATCACTAAGTTTGTACTCATTTGAGTATATTTTTTTTTAAATTATTATTATTATGTTTTAGGTTATTTATTTATTTATTTATTGTGCATGATGCCTTCCACTGTTTCATCTCAGATTTTAAATTTAGAGTTGGCTAAAAGAAATCTGTATGTATGGCTGTAGACCAAGAGATAAGCCCACTTTTTGTGCATTTCCGTTTATTACTCCATGTTTTATGTCAAAAATTGTGTGCCATAAAAAAATAAAAAAATAAATAAGTTTGTAATGCTGGTGTAAAAAGTCGTTGATAATAGCTTGTTAATTATTACAGAGCATTCACGACAATATGCTACTCATCAGACGGTACTTGTGTCTTGGGCGGCGGCAACTCTAAGAACATTTGCTTGTACAGCATAAGAGAGGCTGTGCTAATAAAGAAATTTGTCGTCACGCAGAATCGATCCTTGGACGCTGTCAATGTAAGTTGCTAGTAAAGACGGGCACTCAAATCCTTATTCGTTTTTATCCACCATCTTTTAAAAAAGAAGGTATTTAAATCCTATCTGTACAAATTACACTAGCTCTCCCGGCGAACTTCGTTCCACCCGTTCAGTTTGTATGGGAAAAATTAAATGTTGTTTTTCTTAGTTTCTTCGCAGTTTTTTCCCCTTTTTTTATCTTTTAAACCTTCCCTGGACTTGAACAAACAATTCAAAACCTAAAATTAGCCAAATTCAGCCGTTCTTGAGTGTTAGCGGGGCTAACGAACAGCAATTGATTTTTGTATATATAGATTATTACCTAAGGACTATATTGTTATACAATTGAATGTGTAATTTTTCTTAATTTTTTTTATGTAATAAGACAGCGAAGAGGCACGCTGCTCTTATGATGGTAAAAGACAACTGTGGCCTAAAGACACCATAGATGTTATAGATGCGTCACTGTCTTGTGACCGTTGTTTTAGGCAAGAACAAGTCTACCGGCTATCCGGTAATGATGGTGGCAGGAACCCGGGTAAGCTTGTGTAACCCTACCCGGGCAACTTGCATCACAGCATTCCATCCACCACCAAAGGTTTTTACTTAGTAAGGACCCATTTAACTTATGCTCCCCTCTTATGAGCTGCTTTGTAGTAAGGCAAATGGCCTACTCTGCACAGAAAGCCCGGACCAATACAACAAACATGGGTAGTTGGATTCTAAATTTTAAGTTTGTTTGTAGTAATTTGTAATACTGATTGAATCAGATTTTCATTATTTAAAGAGAATAGATCCAAATTTAAATCCAAGCCATCTTTGTTGAAATCGATCTAGTGACATGGGAGATATCTTCGATCGATCGAACGGCAAGTTTGATGTAAGAAAATTTGGGACTTGACGAAAATGTTCTAGAACAGCTTGTAGATACTTTTAAATTTAGATATTTTTAACATATTTAACATAAATGTCCCATTTAGGAATTTATTTAAAGTATCTTCACGCCCATATCCCCGAAGAGGTAGGCAGAGGTACAACCAAGGCACCCACGACTAGCCGAAGATACTAAGTCCCACAATGTGATAGGTGGCAAGCCTATCGCCAACCGGGCACATTTCCAATCCCGACCAACATTTTTTTTTATTAGAAAATTGGAAAAATCCAATTTTCTTTTTGTTGGTCGACCCGGGATTCGAACCCGGGACCTCATGCAGTCAAGTCCAACACCCGGACCGCTAGACCACAGAGGCGAATTTATTTATTTAATTATTTATTTATTTATGTATAAATTGTAAACATAGTCTGAATTCTAGTTTACTTGCTGCACCAAAAGCGTTTCCTACATTAAAATAATTAATTGCTAAGATTACAAAATGCATAAACGCTACAAGAATTCGCTATTAGAATTATTAACTCGTTCTATTTCTTATAAATTAAAATTTGTTTGTTACAGGACTTTATCAATAGGCGATATCTCACCGAGTTCGGCAACATGGCGTTGGTGGAGGAGAGAGGAGAGTTTGAGGGGGGGAACGTTAATGTGCGGCTTCCTGGTGTCAAGGCCGGGGATATGGCAGACAGGAATATTAAACCTGAGGTAAGTAAAACTGATATTATAATGTAATTAAGTAAGATATGCCTCCAACTAGTGGATGAATTGTCACAGAAATATATTTATTGAAGTGAAAACTACTTTAGCGGCGTTGCGCTTTTTTTTGGAATGGGTTTGCCCGAATGTTCGTGTTGTCATGTTTGTGTACGATAGTGCAATAAATGAATGTTGTATTCTACCACATAAATGATAGTACTTTCATACTTCTAATTAAAGCAAGTCGTGCAAAATTATTCTCTGACCATTCAAAAATGTCAAAAATGCACAACGTTAATATTCAAATATTCACTTCTGCCGGCACTCCCGGAGTGCAGCCGCTCACGTTAAAATGAAGGTGTCCGTCATTAGTCTTGGCAGGGGGAACTGTGACAGGGCGCGTATACAATACGTTTATTACGTTATCTGAAAACCTTAAAGTAGATGGCGCTGGTTACGTTGTAGGTCACATTATAAAAAATATATTTGAATGTTGTTGTTATATTTGTCTTCGCTAAAAATATAAATTATAATAAATAAATGCGATCGATAAAATTACTTATTTGGAGACAACACTTTAACTATCATATTAAAACTGTCATCGAGAAAATAAAGAGATGGAAATAGTGTAGTTGTCATTACATAGTTATTTCACTTATTATTTAAATAGGTCGTCGTAGTTGTCATTTAATACAATTGACTTACAAATACACTAGCGCCGCTCGGCGGAGAACAATAGCGGGCATGAATCATGGATCCCATTGGTTGCTTGATGTGATATGTACCTTCGGATAGTCGTGGATGTCCTGGTTGTAAGTCTCTCTTAAGAATACCGCAACGTGTCGAATCGTTAAAAATCGTAAAAACACGATTTATTTAGGTAATATCAGAATGTGGTAAAATATCTTGGTACAGTTCAGTATTTTGTAACAAATATATACATCGCTTAGCAAACAAATAAACAAACAAACAAACAAACAAACACACACACACACACAAACAAACACACACTCACACACATACTCACACTCTCATGTCCCGCAAATTAAATATTTTGTATTTAATAAACCTAAATGGGATGATGATATAAACTGTTTATTAAAAAAATATGTTAGGTATTATCAAATATTAAAAAAAAACCGCTTTCTGTTTCTAACAGTCAATGGTTACTTTGTAATACAAATTTGGTAGTCATTAATTTGACATTTTGTTTGTGACACTGTTGCTTTTTTTATGTGAGAGGTCAGAGAACAAGCACACGCTCACGGCTACCCTTATGACCAGAGATAACCGTAGCGTATTGTGTCTAACCATAGATGTTATGGCTGGGTGTTAGCCCTATTATGCAAGTCTAACGGCTACACTATCCTCCGGGCCGAAACATGACAGAGTCATTATTGCGGCATGATCAGATAAGGCGGTGGATCCATACCCTGGCAAGTTGCTACACAGCACTCTATCAAAAGTGATCTTGTTAGCGTCGACCTATGTTTTGACCGTTTTTCGCCTTTTAAGAGCTGATTGGCAGAGAGGCAGATGCTCAGTTCTACTCAGAGGTCCCGGATCAAAACGGCGAATTTCTTCTTCAGTATCCAATTATAAAGTATAAACCTCAATTACATAATAGGTGCGTGTCCACTGCGTGCGTTTTTCGCCGACGGGCGAGAGTTTCGCCGTGGCCGCCACCGAGGGCTTGCTCGTCTACAGCCAGGGCGCTGGCATCGACGGCTCCTTCAGGTAACCTTGACCATATTTTGAAATAAAGTAATTTAAGTTTTAGCTCTGAAGATGGTTTAAAAAGCGAAATCGTTCGGTTATTTGTATAATTATAATATGTAAAACAGTTGAAGTGTTTCTACATTTAGAAGTATGAATATTTGCAAGTTTTATCAAGCGTTGACGATGGAAAATATCAAATAAAACCTTTGTGTACTAGAAAAACATTCTTTTTGTGCTTGTATGTAGCGAATAGGCAGGTGACTCTACCAAACTAACCTAACAACGCCTATAAACATTATAGATGTTATTGGAGCGTTGGTGTCTTATGGTCAGTATGACCACACTGTATGATTAATTACTCAAATTAAATGAATTAAGAATCAGAATGAATGAATGATTGAATGAATGATTGAATAAATGAATGAATGAATGAGAGAATGAATGAATCAGAGTCTTAGAACAACCGTCTTACATAAATCTGCTAAAAAATGTCAATGCTTTTTACATTTTCATCTTTCTAATTTTTTATTTTGGTGTTAATATTTTGAGGGTACTGTAGCCGTTTAACATACTCACACAAAAGGCTTTTAAGATCTATGATTTAGGTTAGCAATAACATGTTTGGCGTCTATATGCGACTTGTATCAGAATAAAAAAAATAGGGATGTATTCTTATCAACAGGAGATCTGTCTTCCTATAGTAAAAAAATACTGATCAGTTTACATTAAGAAATTGTTGATAATTTCCACGTATATCTGTAAGAGCTGATGAGTAGATTAGTAGTATTATTCATTTTAAACTTAAGCCATTTGTTACAGACCATTCCGTTTAGAAACCGGCTCTACACCGTCTGCAGTACGAGAGCTGCTGAGGACGAAGTCCTGGGGCCCAGCTCTGGTTGGAGCCCTACAATTGAATGAACATACAATCATACAGCAGTGTGTGGAGGCCGTACCCCCTACTGATAGTAAGTGTGCTGTGCTTTGCGGTTTGCTTTGCTTTCTAAAAAAACGTATTATTGAAGTGAAAACTTCTTTAGTTGACCATGACTGTATTGAGCCAAGGTGTGTCCCTACACCTATATACATATTTTTTGAAGTGAAAACTTCTTTAGCGGCGTTGCGCACTTTTTTGGAATGGGTAAAAACTTTTAAACTCGCGTCAGATCGTCAGAACGTAAGACGGCGCACTGCGCATGCGCGAATAAGACCGCGTGAGATCTAAACTAAAACGTACTTTCATTGCTGTTTTTGTATTGCTTAGATATTTCCGAAGAATATAGGATGCGCAATGGATAATACGCCGCAATATATCTACCATTACATTCTCACATATAGCAGATACGTATAATATCAACAGACATTGCTCTGTTTCTTCCATCTTGAAAATAACCTTTATGTGTAGACGGGCAATGTTCGTCAAAAGCCAAACGCAGGTTATCGATATGAAAATAATATTTGCGTATAAATGATAGTACTTTCATACTAATAATTAGAGCAATTAGTGCAAAATTATTCACTAACCATTCTAAAATATCAAAAGAACACAACGTTAATATTCAAGTTTTCGCTTCTTCCGGCACTCCCGGAGTGCAACCCGTCTTTTTTTTTGTATGACTCTTGTTTCCCTGTGTTGCTTTTTTGAATTTCGGTCTGCGTCCTTGCAACAAAGCATATCGTAAGAGGCAGGCGTCTGCTTAAATCCCTGACACTGTTACCATGAAAAGGTAACACTTAGAGTCTCACAATGACTTGATGATTTCGCATAGTCGCCATACATATTCGTGTTGCCAATTTCAGTGCTTGCCATTGTCCTGATTTAGTGTAACATCGTATTCGTAGATAGGTAAGAAGACGGATTGCCTGATGGTGAGAAATACAGGTCTTCTCTAGGCACCAAAGTTGTTAATGGCGAGATGCGTTGTTTTGTAACTCTTACATAAGTTGACCCTCTGTGTAATAGTAGATAGGTATATAGATATACGGTATCATATGTTATGATAATGGATTTTGGATGATAGGGTTCCATCCATACAGAAACACGATGATCGCCACCGGTGATATTATAATCACTATTGGCTTAATACATTTGTATGTAACTATTTTCACCTCTATCTCCTAAGGGCACCCAAGCTTAGTTGAAGCTACTTAGTCACGCAACATGATAGGTGACACACCTATCATCAACCAAGCCATATTGTAATGGCTTAAATGCCTATATTTTATTATTTAAATATTTTAAGTACGTAAAAATAAATTAATTACCAACGTGAAAATTCTTAAATTTCAGTTGAACTAACAGCCAATAACCTGGAAGAAGAGTATGTATTCCGCCTTTTGAACTCCATCAGCCGTTTGTTAGAAGACAGCAGACACCTGGAGCACCTATTGCTTTGGGTCAAGTTCCTGGTCACCAATCGGAAGACTGTTCCTCCGAGCATATTGCTCGCTTTAGAGAAAGTTCTCACTGTTAGATACTCACAGATCAGTAAGATGTAAGTGGATATTTATTTATTGCTCTATCAGGTTCCTACAAGAAGACCAGTTCCTTACAGATGTTTGTTATCAGGAGTTTTTGATTTTTCTGCAAGGAATATTAAACAATTTGAACACAGATTTTTAAATTACCTTATATTATATTGTCATTATAATGTAAATGGCGTTTGGGAGAGATCTAACTTTATACTATCTTTAGGTCCGTGTCCAAGAAGAGGTAGGCAGAAGTATAACCAGGTCACCCACGATTAGCCCTAGGTACTTTAGACCCATAATTTGGTATTATGGGTCTAAAGTAATTATAACATAAATTCTGTTTAACAGTTAAGGATAGTTATTGAAAAAATAAACAATATTTTCTGCTGTCGGTTCTTGGTGTCAATGACGCCAGTATTATGTAAACAATATCTTATTACAAACATCTTATATACAGTGTTACTGGTGACTAACGCGTAACCTTTCTAGTGAGAAAATTTAGCAAATTGCGAAAAAATAATAGTAACTCTGCTTAGCTATGACTAGCCAATCTGGCGAACTTCGTATAGCTGTATAGCTACTGACATACGATAGCGTAAAATTAAAATATTGTTTTTAGCCTAGTTTCCCCGCGATTTTTCCATTTTTTCTCTTCGTCTGACAAAATGCAACAAAACAAAAAAACGGGTTGCACACCGAAAGTGTCAGCAGAAGTAAAACATTTAATAAATAACAAGTCTTCTTTGGTCTCCAGAAGTCTCGCTCTTGTATGTAGCGCCGGCGATCTACTCTCCCTATGTCTTACCAATTTTCGGTTAGGTCACGTATCATGACACGAGTAAGTTTTTTACCCACCACAAAAAGCAAACAAGGCCGCTAAAAATCTTTTCACTTCCGTGAATCGAACCCGAAACTTCATTTAGTCAATGCCATGCATAAATAATATTCTTTAGAAATGGGTTAATATACCAGTACATACGAAATTATGTAAAGATTTATCACATGTCTCAAGCGTTATCTATCTGTTGATAAGGTCAAGTGTGCGATAACGGAAGACAGATTGGGAGCTTATCAATGTACAATATATCTTGCTCATCTTACATATTATACTGCTAGTTTAAAGATTTTATCGAGTATTTTGAGGTTCTAGATGTCGATAATTGGACATTCTGTATATATGAACACTTTTCGATTACTGAACATATACATATGATGTCAGCACAATGTATTAAACTTAATACATTAATTTGTATTAAATTTATTGTCAGTGGTTTGAAACAATTTTTTAAATAATTCGTAAATATTGTTTGATTACTATCCGACCCGGTCAACTTCATATCGCCTATCATTAGTAGCCACTTACAGTTTGTATGGAAAAAAATAAATATTTTTTCCCATTTTTCAGTAATTTTCCCAGTTTTTTCTTTATGTGTTGTGCTGACAATAACTAACATATTGTTATCTAAAATAACAATTAAAAAATTGTCTACCCGCTCAGGAGTGATGCGATGACCATGCGGAATAGGGACTCATTTATTTAAATAAATAAATAATAAATACCCTAAATGAATTACGTAAATTGAATCTAACCCCAAAGTAAGCAAATTACATGCTTGTGTCATAGGTGCTAGTCAACGATTATAATACATAGAAATACTTAAATTTATACCAGAATAAATTTTATAAATAGCTAGACCCAGAAATGCAGACATCTTAAGGGGCCATGTATGCTAAAATACGTCAGCAATATACTGTTTTTTTCATACAAAGCAATTATGGATCTTGGCAACAAAAATACACAAGATTAACATTAATATGCTTTATAAGACTAGTGTTTCCAAAACACGATTCATTTCACTTTGCTCGATAGAAAAAAATCAAAAAGTTAACCCTTTTTTGAAAGCAGAACCCGTCTGTCTACTTCAATTATAAAAATATCGACACCAGATTTAACATAAACATAGATAAGTATTTTGCCTAAAAGACAACTGTTTCAGTTTTTATATTCTTTTTCAAATTACTTTTATAGTGTCAAAAATAGTGATTTGGCGCTTAAGACATTTACTTTAGAGCGCAATATTTCATAGTAATCATGGAACGGGGGAGTGCGCTGATTGGCTCTTCTGGCTGACTAAGTATGGGGCCTTAATGTTTATCACACAAATAGGTATTAATTTGACTAATTACCTACAAACTAGACATTATATTACATATTTCTTTTTTGTTTTGCCGTCTCGTTGGTCGAGTTGCATACAGCCTAATACTAATAGCAAGGCTCGGATTCCCGACGGGAGCTGACATTTGTTTAATAAACATCTAGATGTCTGTATTTCTGGATCTGAGTGTGTTTTTTTTGGTATCTATTTAAGTGTTTCTATGAACTATTATCGTTCACTAATACTGTTATCACAATTTGTGTGATTTGTTGAGGAATATTTATTTTATTTATTACTTTAATCAACTTATCTTTGTTATGTCATTCACATATTACTACAATACTGAGGCGCATAATATACCAATCGACTACTACTATCGTCGGGAAT